>MWSO01000058.1:0-120394 GCA_002116355.1 Dothistroma pini CBS 116487
TATATGGCAGCCAAGCTGATGTGTGCGTTCCCAGGGCACTGTGCATCAGTATCAGATTCTGGAGGATCATTCCGAAATGGTCGGACTCATCGTTCCGGGAGGATGGGTAGAATTTTCCAGATTCATTGGAGAGCCATATGCTGGACCGATCTGGCCGCTGGACGATCAGAGGAATGTCTCTGAGGTCTTGATCCCGAGGTTGAAAGCGGCAGCGGAGAAGTTCGACATGGTGCCGCAGCCTCATCTGAAGCAGTTTGGTCCACAACCTTGGCAGGATGATGAGAACCAACTACCTGGAAAGCTGGAGCCGTACTTGCTCAAAAGCGGAAGTGGTCCTGCGTATCTTGCTGGCGGCACCGTCGTTCGGCCGCTCATTTCGACTACGGAGTCGAATGGCAAGTTTGTCATTGGCAGTATCGAGGGATCTTCACGCCATCATGAGCATGATCTGTTCAGTGAGGACCGGAGGTTGAAGTTTGAGAGAGTACATCATGCTTTCCAGGTGGTGGAGGGTGCTATGGAGTTCACGGTCGGATTGTTGACGCCTTCGATTCTGCATGCGGGCGAGCTGGTTTATGTGCCTGCTGGGACTGAGCTTGGGATACGATTACGATTTAGGTTTGCGAAGTTCTATTCATTCTCAAGCGGAAAGGGTGTGGTTGAGCTGCTGATGAAGGTTGGCAAGCCATATTCTTCACCTATACCTCCGGAGCGGGCGGATGTAGCTGATCATGCAGTTCTCGAGGGCTTGAAGCCGGAGCACGGATTTAGTGTTCATCAGTAAACAGATATGTGTTGATGACCTGAGGTCAGAAGAGATGCTTCGGAGTAGTCCTATACCCTTTGGTCATTCCCAAGGCGCAATCATGAGAAGACGTGCAGATATCGTTGTTTGTAGTTTTCATGACCTGAAAAGTAGCCTCACTACTATGACGCGATACTAGTGTGTTGTCTCAAGTCCAAAGATCGTTTTAAGGAAGATGTATCTTGTGAGGCTGACGGACGATCTGACATCACCGCAGCTCCAGCTGAACCCCCTGTCCGCCAAAGTTCTGAAGGCTAATTTCTGTAACGTCCACCCTTGGCATAATGGATCATCTTGCTTACAAGTACTTCTTCCTGCTCCTTTGTGAAACAAAGTCTTCATCTTCTCTTCCAGTCACTCCTTAATACCAACATGTCCACGCGATCGAAGACCGAGGCCTTTCCGGACCTTCCGCAACAGCAAAACGCCGCGGTACATAACAGCTCAAACAACGTGAACACGATCGGGAGCACGCGACGGCCCAGGAAGAGCTCCAATCTGGGAGCAGATCCACGAGGCGACACTGGCGGCAACTCGATAGCAACGTCGCTGCAAAGCCAGCAGTCTCAACCAACGAAATCGATACGAGCAGGAGCGAAACGAAAGAAAGCAAAGACGCTGTTCAACAGGTGGAAGCGCATGTCGTTGAAGCACACCTGGATCAACCCCCTGGTCGTGGTGCTCGTCATCCTCGGCGCGTACTTTGTCAGTCCCGGCGAACATAATCCTCTCCATTATGCCATCTTCTTGTCGTACGCGAATCCTCCGCTGAACGAACGGACGAACACGCTCCCGACGCGTATTGGAAACGTTACGCAGTATGGCAAGGGCAAGCTGGACTTTGCGTTTGTCGCCTTCTACATGGTCGTCTTGTCCTTCACGCGAGAGTTCCTCATGCAGCGCGTGATTCGGCCCATCGCTCTTTGGTATGGGATCAGGCAGAGGGGAAAGCAGAGTCGCTTCATGGAACAGTTCTATACGGCGATTTACTTTGCCGTATTTGGACCTTTTGGGTTGTATGTCATGAGCAGGACGCCGGTGTGGTACTTCAATACTGCGGGCATGTACGAGGGGTTTCCACACAGGTCGCATGAGGCATTGTTCAAAGCGTACTACTTGCTTCAGGCTTCGTACTGGGCGCAGCAAGGTGTTGTGCTGATGTTGCAGTTGGAGAAGCCGCGGAAAGACTTCAAGGAGCTTGTGCTGCATCACATCATCACTTTGGCGTTGATCGGATTGAGCTACCGCTTCCACTTTACGTACATGGGCATTGCGGTGTACATCACGCACGACATCTCCGACTTCTTCTTGGCGGTAGGTACAAGCTCCAGAACGAGGATGGACATAGCTGACTCTATGTGTAGACATCGAAGCTCCTCAATTACATCGACTCCCCCATCACAGCGCCCTACTTCGCGACGTTCACAGTCATCTGGGCCTACCTGCGCCACTACCTCAACCTCAGGATCCTCAAATCTCTCCTTCCCGGAGGACAGTTCAAGACGATTGGTCCATACGAGGTCAACTGGGATACGCAGCAGTACAAATGCTGGATCTCGCAAGCCATTACATTCCCACTGCTTGCGGCACTGCAGGCTGTGAATATCTTCTGGTTCGTTCTGATTCTGAGGATTCTGTACAGAGCTATCGCGACTGGTGAAGAGAAGGATGAGAGGAGTGATAATGAAGAGGAGGATGATGGGTCGGACGATGGCAAGGGCTATGCGATTGCCGTGAAGGAGAATGGGGAGTTGTCAAAGCCGCAGGTTATGTTGAACGGGAAGCCAATGGCTGAGACGACGGGTGTGCAGACGAGCGTGGCGGCGAAAAGGAGGTCGTGATGAGGATGTGCATATGGTTTCGGTTTGGACATGGATTTGCAGCGTTCAAGCACAAGCATCGATGGACAAAAGAGAGGCATGCTGCGGCTGCCGGGTCCGGATGTTGGAGGTCAGCGAGCATGGGGCTGAGGTATGTAACGACTATGTAGCACTAAAACGCTGAACAGATCGCGGAAGCATGTCAAGATGTTGCAAAGCTGTCTTGTTGCATACCTCATACATACCTGATCGACGCGAGGCCACGTTGGAAGACAGCGACAATGCAACATTCTCGAGCAAAAGAACAATTGCATCTGTCGAGATGGCAGACCTTCTGGTCTCGCACTCGATGAGCATCCTATTGAAATGGTAGTCCTGCATGCCAGCCTGTGACAGACACAGGTAGGTCTAACTCGCCCTACCACTGCCCCATGTCGACGGAGACGATCGTCGAGAGGCAGACAAAGACAGCAGTCTCATGCAGATTAGAATCTGCCTGGTCTGGAAGAAGAGGTGAATATGCTTGGCGCTGTTACCGAATGAGACCAGTCAAACAAGCCATGATGTCAACGTGGACGATGCTTAACTGATTCAGCATTCACTTACAGCGAACCATAACGCCTCTACTTCGCTTTCCACTTAGCTTTACCTCCGACTCGTCTTCAGCGCTAAGTCCGAATGTGTCTTCCTACAGTTCCAAGTCGGCACGAAGCAACACAGGTAGCGAAAGACTGAAAGGATAATTCGAATCGAGCATTTTCTGCAATGCCAGGCATAGTGCTTCCGCTCAGACAGCAGCAGAAGCCGGGCGCTCTAATCGTCATCCCTGCGCTGAACGACGAGTTCGAGTGCAGCTGAGCTTCCTGGCCAGCACTCCTTACACTGGCAGAGACGCGAACGGCTCGACTGATAGGTTGACGTACAGCGCACACAAAGTCTGTAGCGCGAAGACTACAGACAATCCGAGAGATCATGGCGTCCACGACCTCAAAGCTCAAGCAACTAGATATTGTTGGGCAAAAGGGCGAGAAGCGTAAGAGGAAGCGACAGACTGAGGATAAAGAAGGAGGGCTCCAGTCAGACGCCGAGGACCAGAAGCGTGTGAAGGAAAGCGCACTCGCTGAGCCGACAAGCATGGCAGAGTTGCAGTTCAATAGCTACCTCCAGAACAGCCGCGAGCAGCCCCGAGGACATTGGCTTCTCAGCTCGGAGAGCCTTGCCCCTCGCCCTCATACGCCATCTCCAAGCCATCTGCAACTACCTTCACGATGCTGCAGATGCGAACTACTACACCCTGTACGACGAGAGCGACGATGGCGCCGGGTACGATTTCTTCGACGGCTCGTCCTCTCCACTGAAAGTGACCGGCCCATCTGCGACTTTGTTCACGAGCGCAACGCGGTCTTACTCGCTGAATTGAGCGAGCGTGCCGCCACCATTACCAAGGAACTTTTCTTCTGCCAGAATTTCCGGGATAAGGACGAGCGTGATTTGGCTGCGGATTCTGACATGGAATATGCGGACGAGATCAGGAGGCATCTGCGATCGTTTGATGCGTAGAAGGCGATTCAGGCGAGGTTCATGTGGTGGATTGCGTGGAAGGAGAGGTAAATGGAAGCGATTGAGGGGCTGGAGAGCAGCGTACCGTAGAGCATTCGGGGCGATGGCTTGGACCAACAGTTTGAACAGTACTGGACCGGCGTTGGGAATTCTTTGCCGCAGGAGGTCAAAGGGCTGGATGAGACGAGGCCTTGCGCCTTGATGTTGCAGCTGCTGGAGAAAAGCCGGCGTGATTGCTCGGTGAATATGCCGCCTGACGCTTCGGTATGGATTTGGCCTAGCCACTACAAGATCACTCCTATTTTGGATGTGCAGGCTACAGATTGAAGCCCTATCGGAAGCAATCGACCTGGGACAGTTCACATGTCAGGGATGCGTTTACCAGACCAAGAACATACTGGCATTAGCCATAGTATCTATCGAGCACATGCGTGCCAGATCGCGGTGACACGTTACCAGACAAAGATTCAATGCGAACGCGCTATATACACCCGCATGTCGTTATGTGGTGATACGATCAGCTCTCTGGTCGGCAAAGTCGCCGTAGCGTAACAGATAGAGAGCATCGCTGCACGCGTAGAGTACAGCGGACGGCAAGACAGAATACCGGCAAGAAGAGGGTGGGGAGGTGATTTCGGTAGTCAGGGAGACCTCCGCGTGAATTTGCATGTGAAGCGGCCGGAACGTGCCGACGCAGCGAAAGTGAGCCGCAACGCGTGCACTTGCACCTCTTCGTGGCGCAAAGTCCGCGTCAAAAATCTCGAACACAAATACAACACCGACATCATGACACAGTAGCGCGGCAACGACCGCGTTCCCAGAGAGGATGGAGACCACAAGGTGCGATAGACACGGAGTGAGGTGCAAGCCCACTGTGCCGCTGAGGATCAAGCACAGAGTCGCTCTTTGGATATCTCTCGTTACGAGCTTCCTCGTTCTCCTCAATGAGGCCTTGCAGACGGCTCATGTGTGACTCTTTGTCCGAACGAGTATCTGCCCCGGGCTTCCTAAGCGGAAAGAGCTTGCATGTGATTAACAGAGGCAAACGCTCGCCTCTTAGCAACAGGTCTAAGAGAACAATCTTCACTCTCAAATCTCGCGAAGTCGACATTATCCGGAAATATCCTCCTTGGAACTCAGATTCCACATTCTGTCGATCAGAAATCCCGAGGCGGTCATGCAGACGGACGAATTGGCGGAGGAGATGGTCCCGGAGCAAGAGCAAAAGGTAAGCGAAGGGTCTTCTCAATGACGTCGATGGACTTTACTGATACGTCCCAGTCATTCCTCCTCTTCGACCTACCCAACGGGTTGTGGAGCAAAATCGGAAGAGTCGCGATCGAGGATGCTAGAATAGTCACCACAGCAGTCTTGGCAAGAGCCTGTCGCAAGCGACAAGGAGTCCAAACTCCCGCCATCGCTCGCGCTCGCAGAGCATTGCGTCACGAGCTATTGTCAACTTACTACTCAACCATTCTGCAACGTATCCTTGGAGTTCGTGGATCCAGGCAATGGGGTGGGAGGACAGATGCAAGATTCGTGGCCTGAAAGTCACTATCTACTTTCTGCACCAGCTTGGTGACGTCGAAAGGGTGTAAGAGTGGTTGGCTCGTGCCCGTGAGGAGTGGGATATGCCCGTCTGAGTAAGGTTGACGGAAGGGCCTGGACGTGGTATTGAGCTAAGCTTTAACACATACGACGTTTCCTTGGGACGGGCATGGCAGTGAGTAGCTGAGCAGTCCTTGCATTGGAGAGAGCGTGACTGATAGCGATCTCTCATATGACGTGTGGGTTCGCATGAAGACGGATTGTCCCTGCGCAACAGAAGGACCGCAGGTCGGGTAGACGTCTGGTAGACTGAGACGAGGTACAGGCGTAAGTACTGGGAAAACCAAGCGACTTTTATAAGCGACATCTTCGCAAATAGTATGTTCGACCCGTCAGTGGTTGTCTGTTGTTGCTGGACGAAAAGCACTGTGACCAGTGCGAATGCTGCCATGAGTTTGTCTTTCACATGTCCAGATCTTGCTACGTTTGCGGAGAGCGCCGCGCTAATGCACGCCCGCCGAACATCCTTGCACCTTCCGCACTTCATCAATATACCGCGCTCACTGTCCATCCCTCCACTTCATCCCATCAACTCTCACTCATCATGGATGGCGACTACGAAAGCCGCTTCGGCGAAGCCGCCAACCAGGACGACGACAACCGCTACGATGACCTAAGGAAGGACATGCACCGCCGCATTTGTGGCGTACGGGCGAAGACCTTTACCGCCACCCAACTGCGGTGCATTGGCGAGGTCTGCAGCAAGCGCCTACCACCAGCCAGCACCGTACAAGCTATGTTCATGTACGAGCTGCAGCGAGAGTCTGAGGTCGAGTCGCTTTTCCAGGATCAGATGTTCCGACGCGCGAAGCAAGATGACAAGTCTGCGGGACAGGAGAAGCGCATCGCGGCACTTGAAGCCCGTCTCACACAGGTCGAGAAGGCCGCTGCCAGCAAGGATGTCGAAGAGCGTCTTGCTACGTCCAAGGTCACCATGAAGGTCCAGCAAGGCAAGATCGATAAGTGCACTGAGCAAGTGAAGGAGCTGGAGGCGAAGTTCATGACTGTTCAGGACGGCCTTGAAGTGCTTCGAAGCAAGCAGGAGGAAGTCGCAAGCAAGCCAGTCGAAAAGGTAGAGGCCTGTCCCAATGTGCAGACCATGGCCGACGAGATCAGTGAGCCGCACACGAATCATCCTCCACCATTGACTGCCACTAACAACGCAATAGACGTCCTCTTCGATGACCGTGATGGCACCTTGGACATGATCACCGAAGTCAAGGCCCGTCTGGTCAACCTTGAAGACAACCTTCGAGCCCTGACCATTCAAGGTACAGCCATCAAGACCCCGTCCGTGTCTCCACAGCTCATCCCAGTCCAGAACGGTAACGGCGAGGTGGTACAAGATCTCTCGATCCCGAAGGGTAAGGCCCATGTGAGCATGAAGGAGAACCGCAAGCCATCGGTCATTCGAAGCTTCAGTCCCGGCAAGCAGTGGGCAGCTTAGGGAGGTGCTTGGCGCTGTCGAGACATGGTTCAGCATCGGATAACGAGCAGGTAACGTCCCCTCGAAGCAAGCTGCTTTCGTACAATGTGACCCTCGCAGGTAATTCATTGCCGTTTACGGGCATGGATCTCTGCGTTGGCATTGCAAAGACCAAGTGCAACAGCGTGGGACAGAAGCTACATGAATGCTGCTTCGTCTACACTGCAAACTCGTTGGTAAATATCTTCTCTTCTGTCACAGGAGAGTCCTCGATCAACATCTCCCTATCTCTCAACCATTTCAGCCAAGCCCTCCATTTCGCACTTTCCATCGAACCTAGCTTAGTCTTCCCATCAGAATAGTATTGATTGATGCTCTCCTGACTTTTCCTCAAAAACTCCTCACTCCTCTCCGGCACACAAACCTTGCTCAAAACCTCCACCACATCCCTCGGATGCTTCATAGCATGCTCATACCCCTCCCTCGTTGCCTTTACAAACGCCCTCAGCACTTCGTCCGACGGACTCCTCTCCACATTCCGCGCAATAACAGGACTATACCCATACGGAATTCCATACTCCTCCAACCTGAACTTCTTCGACTTGACACCTTCCAACTCCGCTTCTACACCCTCCCAAGGAACGAATATCCAAGTCGCATCAATCTTCCCACACTTTACGGCGTCAAACATATCCAACTTCCCCTCACTTCTTTCAATTTCCACACCCTCTCCATTCCCGCCATCTTTCTTCACCATTTCTTGCACAATGGCATCTTCGTACCGCGCATTATAGCTTCCATATCTCTTGCCCTCACCCAAATCACTCATCTTACTTATCTTCTCGGCGAGTCCAATAATCGCGGACGCATCCTTCTGCAGAATCGCGTATATCGCCTGCAATTGCAGTTTCCCGGACTCGTTGTATGCTATGCAGGATTCGGAGGGGCAGATTGCGAGGTCTACTTCGCCACCTTCAAGGCGCTTTGCGGGAGTTTTGGAGTATTGGGCATCGGGTGGGAGAAGTTCAACTTGGAGACCTTGTGCCTGGTAGAGGCCTTGAGAGTGGGCGAGGTAGAGGCCGCTGTGGAGGGTGTTGGGAGTCCAGTCGAGGGCTATACGGAGGGCTGTCTGGTGTGGCATGATGGCTGTACGATCTTGGAAGTTAAATCGTGCTGTGGTTCCTGCTTACCTGTTTGTTGGTCTACTGTTTCGAGCTCGGAATTGAGTCCGACGTGAGGTGGGAGAGCTCCACTGCAGCTACCCTTTGACGACGGTGCTGCATCTTACGTCGTCCTTCGGAGGAATTTTATCTTAGATGGAAAGCACCGCTTGGACGCATACATAGATATGCGATCACGTTGTCGATGACGAGGGAACATGAGCATCAAAGCTTCAAAATCGTGAGATTGGGGACGTGCACCGCACGACAAGGATGTTTGGACGCAACTCTCAACTTCACCTTGGGATTCTTGTTCCTGATGCTATAGTGTAGAGTGGTGTTGTGTGTCTTCGTAGGCAACGATATTGGTACGGTCAACGATGGCGTGATCTCTTCCGCTCCCGTTGCAAGAGCACAAAGGATTCGAAACATTCTAGGCTGACAATTGCCAAGTGAATACGTGGAAGCTATCGTCGTAGCTTGTGACGCTGAGAGTTCGACGGCAGAGACGTTGAAAAAAGCGTGGAGAGCGACCATTGCACAAGGTGCTTCTCTCCCTCGAGACCATCTCACTACTCCTCCTCATCATCGCTCTTGCCAAAACAACCCCAACCCCAGCTCCAGCATCCGCTCTTTCCCTTCTTTTCCTTCTTCACATCCATTGGCTTGACTTTCTCCATCACTTCCTCCTCTGCTTCCTTCTCACGCTCCTTCTTATTCGCTTCCGCCACCTTGCGCCTGATAGCTTCCTGCCTCTCCTCCATCAACATCGGACGATCCTCTCGCTTCATGAATTGCTCAGCGCTGAGAACGTTGCCGCTTGGGGAGCGAATGTGACCATTTGCGCGGACAGCGTTGCTCAGATTGATGATTTCGGACAGGTTGGATCGGCCCTCGCGGACCATTGGACGGCCGACGTTGGAGTGGCCCTCGAGTGGGTCGATTGAGATTGGGTCTGGCGAAGCTGGCTCGGTGGTTCGGACAGGTTCGTTTTTGTGGAGATGCGCCGCGCGTGGTGCTGTTGGCCTGAGTGGCCTCTCGAGTGGGCTGGTAGACTCTGGTGGTGGTGATGGTGCTGCTGCTGCTGCTGTCTCGGTGGCGCGGAGTGGCTTGGTGACGATGTGGACAGGAGTCCGCGCAGCTGGGGCGACTGGTGGCGGCTCCTTCAGACGTCCGATGTTGTGAGTAGTGCCGGGTGTGGCGTGAATCGGGCGGCGGACGTAGAACGGTCTCTCGAGCGAACCAGCAGGGTTTGGTGCTCGCGCTGGTGACCTGGTGCTGCGGACTGCCTGATTGCTGTAGAGAGTCGCCTGTCTTGCGGCAGCTGCGACTGGGACTGGAGCCTCGGGCTCGTCTTTGTAGCAGATTCTGCGGCCTGCGAGATTTGAAGCTGACGCTGTCCACTCGCTGGCTTGGACAGGCTCGTCGCTGTGGACAGTCGCCTGCACTACTGGCTCGCTGTCGGCTTCTCTGACGTATTCGAGAAGAGCCTGAAACGGCGTGATTTCCTCTGACTGCTCTCCTGTGAAGAGTTTGCTCCGCCGATCGGATTTCTGCTGAGCACGGCTGAATCCACTCGACAGCTCAGCCGGGTCGATGAATGTGGAGACAGGTCTGCCGCGGGGGGTGTGGACAGTTCTTGGAATGCCGTCTGTCTGATCTCCAACGGGAACCGGTGCTCCAAGCTCCTCGGAGGAACGTGGTGGTGATGGTGGCAATGGCCGTGCTGGAAACTCGATGCCGTCGTCGTCTTCATTGCCTCCGCTGCTGCTGGCCCTGCCGCGGCCGCAACACATTGTCGCTTCGTTTCAAGTAATTTGTCGTATCAAGTCTCTAATGTCCACCTCAAACACTTCTCAGACACAGAGAAGTCGCTCGCTCGCCCGCCTGATATTGCTATATAAGTTTCACTCACCTTCAATGGTCTCGCGTAGTAGCAAGTTAATGTCGTCATGCGTGTTGTCGTCTCGACCTGCTGCCAGTGGTGGTGTCAAGGTATGGTATAGGTGGTAAAGAGCGAGCAATTTATACGCCGGTCGTGAGGTGAGTATCGCAGCTTGAAGCGCATCTTCACATGCAACCTCACGTTTGGGGTCCAAGCAGGAGAGGTTTGAGGAAGCAAACGCTGTGGGCGCGCTCTTCGGAACATACCGGACTGTTAAGATTTTCGCGTGTGTATACATGGTCGAGGTGATGTTCAGATGCTGCAGATGCTGAAGATGCATGTTAGCTTTCGGCAGATATGGACATGAGATACAAGCACATACCTCGCATGAGTAATGCGTGCCGAGTGGTTTTTGAAGGCATATCTGACTCGCTGATGTCCAGCGTTGTCTCCCCTGCAGTCAGTAGGATGTTCTCCAGTATGTAAGCACGGACTGCATCGTTTGCTTCTTTGCGTACCACGGTGTGACTCGCTTTGAGAAACATGTACCTCCAGGACCACGATGTACACATGCTTGCAAGATGGTGAAGGGACGCGAAGGACGTGCGGACTGTGATCATCAGGGTCGACTTCGTAAACCGGAAATATGGTGAAAGGTCGTTGTTCGAGCGGATACCGAAGCACAGGCTCGAGTATCTGTATACCTCAGCCTAGCGTCAGCGAGCAAGGAGGTCGAGCAGCGGTATTGAGTCGGCATAGACACTGGTGCGAATCGTGTTCTGTCAAGTAAGCCAGCTGGTGGTAGACGCCAGCTATGCCACGAGAGTGAGCAAGCATACATGCGAAGATGAGACGAAAGTGGGTGATCATAATATACTTGTTGGGTAGGACAGTGATCTATCAGCGTCACAGCTGAGGCTGAAGCAGCCGTCACCACCATCTAGAATCGGGTGAAAGGAAGCCTGAAGAGAACGTCAGTAAGCGATTCGAACATGGTGAAAAAGGAGACAAGATCTCAATCCTGCTTTGACATACCACTTTCCCCTTAACGTAATCTTCACCCACTCTCCTTTATCATCCGTCTCTTTCTCGACCTTTGTCGAGAACGAGATCGCACTCATAATGCCGTCGCCAAACTTCTCGTTGATCACTGCCTTGTACGCATATCTGCCAGAGAAATGTTGTCAGCTCCAATGTCCAGCACCGAACACAAGCATATCTTCCATTATCTCAGCTTACCCATAATTCTGTACAATCTCATACAATCGATAAATCAACGGCTCCCGCGGGGGCATATCCACACTCTTCCCGCGATCCGGCAATCCAATAATCTCCGTCTGCCTCAAGGTCGCCTCGTCGATTCCCAAGACTTGTGCGAGCTTGGAGATGTCTTCATCAGAAGCCTTGGCCTGACCGTAGAAGATCGCGGCGGCGGCGACTTCGTCGCGGCCGATGGCTTTGGCGATGGTCTCGAACGAGAGGTTCTTGTTCTTCTTTTGGGCGAAGAGGAGAGAGCTGTGGGCTGGAAGCCTTGGGGCGAGGTCTTGCTGTGAGGAAGGGGTTTAGTGATGCGGTGGAAGGGGGAAGCTGAGAGGGACGTACTGTGAGGACGGTGATGGGGTGGCCGGAGGAAGTGCCCTGTGACGCCATGGTGGGTGGTGTGGTGTTGGGTCAATGAAAGGGTATGGAGTCTGTTGTCTGCAATGTCTATGCAAGGTAGGTCGGGTCTACCGTATGCGGGCCCGTCAATATGATCTCAGAGAGTTCTCCAGCAGGCGAGAGCTCCGGTACTTAATCTGCTGCAAGCTATGGCAGCTACCCACCTCGTGCTGCAGGTGGAGTTGGAGAGCTCACAAGGAACAGGCGTCTTGCCGCGATTGCGGATCTTCATCGTCCATCTCAGTTGTTTGCGATGAGTAGCCATTGACGGCAGTCAAGGCTGTTCTCAATGCTGGAGAGCAGCTGTCACAGTCGATAGCGATGCATCGAGCAGGTGTGTCTGCAGCAAAGCGATAGAGTCGAAGTAGGATCTCCTCGGCCGCGAGATTCACGAAACAGCTGCCCGGAAGGGCAAGCGTGAAGACGAGATTTGAGTTTCTGAGACGGCGGAACATCCGCTCGAGCGATGTCATGCCCGATCGTCGTTCGAAAAACGTAACAGGAAGCACAGTGGTGAGATAAGAGAAACATGATGTGGACACCTTCTAGCATAGATCAATCGGCGCATTCTGTACAGCTCTTGGTCCATCGCCGAATTGCTAACAATACGATTAGGATCTCTAGGCATTCTATGTCTGCCTGTTAATAGGCTACCAGACCAATAACCATAGCATCTCTATATCGCCTCAGGCATATCTTTCAACAGCTCGGCGACCTCTTGCTTGTACCGCTCAGCAACGGTCCAAGCCTCCCACTCGTCATACTTCCGTGACTTCCTCCACAGCATCACCCATCCCTCAGCCATCCTGTCCAGCTGCACGAGCATGTCCTCCTTCGAGCCCAGCACAAATGTCGCCGATCCATTGCCGTCCAAGTGGAATCGTATCTTGACTCTTCCTTGTGAGGAGAACACTGAGCGTATCATCTTCATATGGTTCCAGTCAATGACCAACGGTATCGTCCGACTACCCTTTAACGACGACAGGCTGATCGTCACATCCCGAATCTCACTCGCTTGTTCCGGCCCAATACGCTGCACCCACTCCATCAAGCGCTCCATGATGCGGTCTTTATGCTTGCTCTTGAGGTAGTCTGTCTCGAAATAGAAGCTGTTGAGATGGTAATACAGTCGCAACGATTCTCTCCGTATGGCTTTCGAGGCGAAAGGTAGGCCTGTGACGAGGAGTGAATCTAAAGGGTGGACGAAGCCGGTTCGAGCTTCGTTCATGACTCTACAGCGGTGGAAGGGGCAGTCGAACCAGCCTTGCTCCAGATCAATCGATTCTTGCTCTCCGTTGCCTTCTCGTAGGGCGTATTCGTAGATGCGGCTGCGAAGTTCGCCGCTTAGCTTTGCGAAGCTGGAGGTGTCCATGGTGGTAGAGGTCTGGTATCCTGCAGTGCGGTCTGGCATGGTCGCGGCGCGGCTGGTTCTGCCTCGGGTGAACAGGCGTGACCTTCAAGTCATGCGGTTGGAGATAGACAAACAGCTAATATTTCAATCGTTGACAATGAAATGCATGCCCGTGAGAGCATTACTACCTACAGCATCGGTGGACCACTTGAGACAGCACATGATCAGCAAACCCTATACAGCAAAGGGTTGAGTGATGTCTCAATGTGTGCGTCCTGAGTGGGTGTTTGTGGAAGTTTGTCGCAAACCATCCCTGTACCGGCAGTCTTCTGCGCCATTCCACGCGCTCATTGGCAGGTGCCATCTTGAGGATCTCCGGATCAGCGAAGCTCCTGTCTTCGCTGATGAGAAGTGCCGAGCTGATACGGGGTCAGCGCCGGGAGATGCATGTTCTGAAGGATTTGAAGGACCAGAATGTGAGAAGAACAATCCCCGAGATCTGGAAGCGGGCACTTCTCATCAGGGTAATCTGCAGGGACCTGAACCAGGGTCTAGCTAATACCATAATGAGGTCTGACATCAAAGCCTATTTTACTTGCGAGATGCTCGGTCTCTCCCATCGGACAATTTCTGCACAATCTCTTTTTGACAAAGAGGGGCCAGGACCAACTTGATCGATCGAGCGACCCGGAATGACTTGCAGCGCTAGCGGGTGGTAAGCGGGCTTCGCCGAAGCCCGAGGTCGATTGTCTAAGTGATGCGCAAGATCTGGATACTCGTCAGGCGAGCAGTATTGGATTTCGAGGTATTGCGGCGCTCTACAATCCCCCGAATATCATCAGTTACCGTGAGCGCTTTCGGCTTCTGTGATCTGACGAGCGCCACCGAATGCTCCGTGTCACTCTTTGCGTGTCTATGAAGCTTTAGTCAGCTGCAGCGAACGTGATCGTCATGCCGATAGTAGTGCGATTGAAGCCTCACAGTGTTGTGCGAATATGAACGTTGAAGAGTTGACGGTGAGGCGACCACAACGACCATTGCTGGCCAACTTTTTGAGCCCTCCCTGTCTATCTCGGTTTGACAGTTCTCATTTTTACATCCGTATCGAATTTCCCCTCTCCATTACAATCACCGACCTGTTCGGCACTCGTAGGACTGACATCCGCTCCACTCAACTTGTATTACGTCTTTCATCTGCAACTCCGCCTGGGACCAAGACCCCTCCACGTGCATCGTGCTGCATGACAATGTCGTCAAGACCCTCAGTAAGTGGGCTGATGTAGCAGTATTTCTTTGTCCGAGATCTTGCCGGCGCCAAAAAAGGCAGGATGACGCGACGGTATCCCTTTGTAGTGGTCACGCGATAACATTTTGCGCGGCAGTGTACGCCTCTGTCGACGTTGTCGGAACATGACGACGCGTGCTGTTGTCCGGCGGTCTTGATGTCCGGTGCATGGTATGTCGGAAGTGGTCGTTTGGATGCCTGTAGCAGTGGTGTGACCCGATTATACCTCTCGTCTTCTCGGGTTGGTGGATCACGATGCTGGAGTGTCTGGCATACGCTCAATAGCTTCCCTCACTCGTCGCTCGCAATCCTTGAGCTCATTCCATTCATCCGATCCTTGTTTGTTACCAGCTTTGTGAAGTCTATCGAAGGTTTGTCCAGCGACCACGTTGAGACGCTCAAGGCTTGCTGTACGGTCACCGAGGACGACTGCGACGGGTAGAGCTTGACCGCTTATGTCCCAGTATGGTGCCCGGAAGAGAACTTCCAATTGGACTGAAGGATGGAAGAACTGCTTCAGCTTGGGCGCGTATTGTTGGAGTACGCTGATACCCATGTTGATCATCCAGCCCTGGTATCGCAGGTCAAACACAACTCTTCGTAGTTCGTTCGTTTGTTTTCTGCCAACAATCTGACACCACTGCGCCAGTTCGCGGATCGTTTGCATTAAAGCGCGCTCCAGTCCTCCGTCTCGCGCACAGTAGACCAGCAGAGGGTTGAGACTGAAGTAGAGCTTCATAGTCTCGGCGCGTATCGCTCGGCTGGTAGACGGAAGACCTGATATCGCTGGAATCAGTCGCTCAAGGTCCCTGCCATCGCCGCGAGGTGCGACAGCTTCTTTGCCAGTGTAGACCGGAATGCCCTGTGGATGTGCCAGCACCATCTCGTAAATGCTATTCCTGATCTCTCCTGGGAGGAGGGCGAATGCTGAGGATTCCATGGCAGGATCACCGCAGTAGCCGAGGCGACAAGGCAGCTCAGTCGTTTGGGTGGCGAGTAGAGTTGTCGATCGTTGTGGTAGAGATGGGGTGCAGGATCCTCTCGATGGTTATATGCAGCCAATGGTGTTGGTTTTCCAGTGAAGGATTGGAGTCAGAGAGTCGGGGAGTTGGCTCAGAAGGAATGCTTCACCTGGGCGCGTTGATTATGTGTATGAATCGACGTGGACCGGGCACACGTCAAATAGGAGCAGCAGGGGCGGCAACAGGATCCACGCATCGCGAACAGCAAGTGCGCGTGATCCCTAGCAAGCGCATGTGTTTCGCAAGCGGCACCGACCAAGAGACTGCTGCCTCATCCTTCGCGCGGCATGAGACCTGGATCGAGAGATCTAGAAGTCTGGAGACACGAAGGCTTAAGCCGCAGAGGTGAGAGTTTCCCAACCCCCGAGTCTTGGCTCACATGGCTGGCCGTTGATGACAGCGCACACTTGGAAGCATCATCGGGCAGGGCACCGGCAGGGATGGCGACGGTGGTGATGCCCGGCGCTCACCATCAGTAATATACGCGCGTGCAACGACCAGTGGTTGGATCGGGTTTCGTGTTTGACCGCTGGCTGCCGCGCACAACGCGCATCAATTGGCACTCATGTTGGCATTGCGCCTGCTGGTGACGTAGTGGAGAGCTACAACGCGAACGTTTCGTCCGTCGTTTCGTCCGCGTCGACTCGCAATGACAACATGGAATTTCTTGACTTGCTTCTTTGCTCGACGTCAACGATACTAATTCGCAGTGGCAATGCCAAGTGTCATCATCAGCATCAGCATCAGCGTCAGTCTGCTGCGCACTGTTTACATACGCCACCCGACACACGCCGATTTGTACGACCATTCTTCCAGCGAGGCCATCTCTGCTCACAACCACGGTCTGAAACAAGCCAGCAGTCTGCGCCGTCCGGCACGATCATACCCCGTAACGCCGTCCGGCTGCCCCTCATACGGCACATCAGCTGCACTCCCCTCTCCTCTGTCTCCAATCGACCACGAAATTCTGCGGCCAATTCCACCAAATCCTTCGTACCTTACCGATTGGCTGCAACACTAGCCAATGAACAATCCGCCACGTATGCCGCTGCAGAGTAGCACGACACCAATCCCGGCGCATTGATGCTCCAGACTCGACTACCACATGGCCGCCGAGTCTCACATGGCCGCCGAGATGGAAGCTTCACCGTGAACCCGCCCTCAAACGGTGTGGCCAAGAGATACCGACCTAAACTCCCTGGCTCCGGTCACAATACTGGGTATTAGATAAATACCGCTGCGTTGTGTCGAGAGAATATGTTCAGGTCGGACCTCGGTTAGCCAGACATTGCAAGGTGCTTTGAGCACCAGACTGGCACGGTTCACCAACACAAGTGATATATCGCACCTGCCACAACCAGGTGGTGATTGTCGATTGTGACGATGAGGCAGCAAGGGGTTCGATCGGTCACTAATCGCGTTCGGCTTCTGCCATGCGCTTCATGTCTGTCATACCGGTGTTCACGATCACTGCGAAGCTAGTCGACCGCCCTTGATCCTGATGTTGGATCCCCGGATCTCCCTCATTACAGCGCTATACCAACATCCATTCATGCGCCAGGATCCGACGGAAGCAGGCCACGCAAGCCTGTAACAGCAACAGAATAGTAGACCAATTTGTCACGGCGAATTCTTGAGTCTATTGCATCGTGCCTCGGAACCGAGTGTGCGCCTGCTACCGTAGCTGCGCTTATTGACGTGACCTGCAGAAGACGACTCTTGAGCAGGACCACCATCTGTCTCGCTAAAGATAGGGTAGTAACAATCGCAGCGGGAGGTCAGTGTCAGAGATCAAGGTACGTAGCGCCTGGCCTGCATCGGTCGCCGCGCGTTGTGCGTATGCAAAGATCACAGCTGTCGGTTGCGAATCTTCGTCTAAACTGACAACAAGCACAACAGCGTCGCAGCGCGATCGATCCAAACTTTTTCGATCACAAGAAGCAACGGTCTGAACCTCGGACTACGCGTAACGCTTCTAACGAGACCGAGAGTCAGCTTAACGCCTGCCACGCGCTTGTCATGTTATTTTATTCCACTGCTAACATCCCGGCATGAACACTGTCTCCTGGCACCGAGCGACAATTTCTCGTATAGATCTCTATCGCGACATAGCCTAGGAGGTACGTCTCGCGCGATGTCCAAGAATCTCTCGATCTCGGAAGCACAATCGAACCCACCGCTCATCCTTATGGTACTCTTGCCAGCGGCCGTCATTAGTAATCAGGTTTCGCCGCACCTAATCACACCTGGCTGCCACTTGCAACATCAAACGTGCGTCAAAGCATCTAGGATGATCCAGCAAAAGCGGAGAACATCAAGATGAAGCAACACACTGCGGAACCACTCCTGGCGCAGAGCATCTCACGACGAGACGACGAGGAGACAAAGCGCTGCACGAAGGGCAGCTACCCGTCAAGTAATGATGCCCGGCGCGTCGCCTTCGGTAGCAGTCGGCAACAACGGTCATTCATCTCCTCGCGTTGCACGGAACTCTCAACTTCTGCAGGACCCACCGTGATCTAGACTCAACCAGCAAAGCAGGTACTAGCTCGTGGGGAAGCTCCATAGCTTCCGTATTCACATGTGAAAGGGTCTCGATCACCGTGCAAGGTCCACGCCTCGTAGCAAGCTGGACCATGTAAACAGTAAACCTTGGAACGACCGGCAGCATCCTAAGCCTGTCGCCGTCAGATCGGCCAGAGACAACCATCGCTGTAATACTGGAAAATTCCTGATCTGGACTCGGTAGTGCATGCTGCATTACAGCCTGGACCAGTACGGGGCGGAAAGAGCCCCCCGAGCAACTAGCAATGCTACAACCAGGCCTGGCCACGAGGAATATCGCACGAACACAGGAAGGATCCAGCGGGATCCTGGCGAGGGCCTGGCTCGAGTGTGCACAGGCGTTGTCTCGTCAATCGCCAAACTTTCCTGCAATTTCCGGACTCCGGTGATGCATGAATCATAGTCTTCACAAGGCTGGACCTTGCACTTCACCCCCTAAAGCTGCCTACAATATCTACCATCTGACAGTAAGACGTGTCTCCTCACTCTACAGCTGAATCCACAATCGCGAAACATTTTCCCCGCGAAGTTACGAGACACGCAACCCAGCACAACCGGAGACCGTGAAGTATTGAAGTACTGCTGCCCAACAAGGAAAAAGCCAGCCTGCATCTGAGGGTAGTGATTCTGAGAGTATCTCACTTTGCCTGGCAGACCCTCCTTCGGTCCGTCGATAAGGCTAATGTGAATTTTCTTCTGGTCGGCAAGCGCCAGCTCGTAGATCCTAGTACGTGTCTTTGCCGGAAGACGATTGAGTGGTTATTTGTGCATAGCGCGAGGCAGCAGTGTAATATGCGCATGTACGAGGTGTGTATTTTGACGTTAATCGGTATTGTTGTTCACTAATGGGAATTTCAGAAGCTGGTGGCGGTGTCTTCATGGTACCTTCTGCCAACATGAGTCGACCAAGTGAGCCAGAAGTGAAGATTCCCGCGACGTATGTGCAAAGGCTGTCGCTATTGTTACCCATGATCTTTGATGATCTTGGACAGTCTCTCAGGTACGACGTCTGTTCTGATGACGAGCTTACCATCGATGAAGCAGCCACATGGCAGAAATCTATCGCGCCCGCGTGCGAATGTGAGTGATGCCGCTGATCTTCTAGAATACATCAGCACATGTAGAGGTACATTCACGTTCTGGCACGTGAAGGAAGTCGTTGAGAGTGAGCACTGTGAGTGCCACAGAGGCCAAGAAAGACCGACAACGCGATTGAGGTAAAAATTTGCCGCCATGGATGCGACATGTTCACCAACATACCTTCAGCTTATTCAAAATGCTAGGTATTTCAAATGCGTGGTATAGCTGTGTTTAATATGCTTTGGGCGCAGTGTTGTAGCATTGCCGCACGCTGTCATCTCTGATCGAGCATTCGCAGCTTTCGTGGGCTCTACTATTGAGGTAAAGGAACGATGCTATGTAAGGACACTCCTCCAGTGGCAGATGAGTCACGATGGTAACACATGCCTTGTTCTTCAAAGTATGTACAAGCAAAGTGCCAGACATTTTTGCTGACTTGGCAGCGCCAGTAATCTCAGCTTCTAGACTGGCTCACAATCGCCCTTCAGTCGCATGAGGCTGTACCTCCTCTATATCTCCAGCGCAGTGCCATTGACGTTCAAGACCCCCCGACTCGATGGACTGCTCACCCATAGAACCCAACTTGCCGGTCAAGCCCTGGTTATCAGAGACATCCAGCACATCAAGCTTAAGATCACAATAGCTCCTCGGACACAATTCTCGCCCAACTCGTTACCAAGCAACAACAACAACAACTCCTTCAATCCCTTGTTATCCGCCAGATTTGTTGTAGCCTTCCGAAATTTCGGCATAAGTTGTGGCGGCCAGTTTGCAGACTCCGGTGAACTTTGTGGTGATGTCTACGCCGCACTAAGAGGAGGCTGTGCTGTTGCGGTCGATTGTGCTGGTTGCGGCGGAGTTTAGGAGCGTGATGAGGTCGCGCACCAAGTTGTTGACTACTGCTGGGACTGCAAGGGCCAGGGGGGGGGGGGCTTGACTGCGGCAAGGGTGAGCAGGGAGGGCTTGAGGGAGTGGACCCATCTTTGGACGTGATGGGAAGATGCGATGTGGATGAAGCGAATGTGAGGTGTGATGTACATGCAAATACACAAGAAGCATTACGTAAGCCATCTGTCTTCTAGGACGTCCAAGGCGTGCCAAGTTGAATGGTGATTCGACGTCTTGCATGCGACGCTTGGTGTACATGTTAAAATCTACAACATACCAATTTGGGTTGTTGCAAAGGAAAAAACTTCAGGCGGTGCGGCTAACGCCGGACACCAGATATGAGTAGAGAAGTCGACATCGCTACTAGCCAGTCTCTCCGAAGCAGTATTCCTCGTGAGGACAGATACGGTAAGTCTGCAATGGGCTCTCGGGTCCGAGTATTTCCGAAGTATCGTGTCTGCATTATCACGTGAGAATAAGGCTGAAGTGGTCTTTTGAAATACGAGATAGTGAAGAGATCGCCAGGAGAGTGCAGAAGAATGATAGTCACAAGGATCAACGTCCGCGAGATCAAGACACCAGGCCATTTGTCTAGGTCTTGTCAGCGCAGGGCTGACGAGGGATGAATGTCTCAGTGATGACTTTGTGTGGTGTTTGCGGGTCGTGTGCGAGACTCTTACGTGGGTGAAATATTAGACTTGGAGCGGGCCTACCGCTTTTTTGAACACGGATTCTTCATGGCGAAGAAGGATTGGGAATGATCTGGTGTGTTTGGAAGCTACGGAGGCATAGAGCGTGGAGTCGCTTTAATCATCATGTGGCTGAGAGCGGCAACGGCGGGCGAGGAGCGTGTAATAGTGCTCAATGGTCGTTGACATGAAGCATGATGTGGCCTGGCTATACCTGGTTGTTCCGACTGGTATCATCATGCTGTGCCCGATGAGTATGTAATTTAACCATCTCTCATTAGCCATGGCACATAGAACGTGCATATACACGATCGTCTACAAATCCTTCCTCGGAGCATCACCCTTCTCATCCCCTGTCCCATACTTCCTCACCTCCTCCTTCGCCGCCCCCTTGTCCTTCTCAAAATACTTTACCTCCTCACTATTCATATGCATCATGACATTATCCGCCTGCCACTTCTTGAAACTGAACCCAACCCCCTCGTGACTATAATCCTTGTCATTCGCCTGGTCCTTATGATACTTAACCTGAATGAATTCGCTATCCACAGTCGCAGGATCCAAACTCAGCGATACAAGCGCGTTGATCGTCGCCGTCTTGGGAATGATCTTGAATGTCCAGGATTGTTCGTTCTTGAATTGGATCAAGTTCTGCTCGTTCTTGATGATTTCGTATCCCTCGTTCTTGCTGGCTTTGAAGAGCTTTGGGAGTGCGAACCATTGGCCGGCCATCTTGTAGCGGTCGTTAGCGTAGACAAATTGATCGTCGTAGACGCAGTCGGATGTGTAGCGCTCGACACGTCTAATGGTTGGTTCGCAGGAGTAGAGGGCGATGATGTCGTCGATGAGAGCTTGACGCTGTGGTGAGAGGGGAATGCTTTTCGAAGGATCTGGGTGCATGTCTTCGGTTGTGGTCGTCTGGCGGACCTCAAACTGTTCTCCTGGTGCTGTGGACGACATGTTTGCGGTAGGTTCTGCTGATGAAGATGTGGTAGGTCCGGTTTGTGTAGGCGATGCTCTATGTGCGGTCTTTGGTGCTGGGGCGTTTCGTTCTGGAGCCGCTGGCAGAGCAATGTTTTTGATGGTATCCATATAGGATCTGAAGTGAAGGGATGCCTGTATCTTGTGCAGCAGGAGGTGAAGATCAGTAACATGTGCCTATGTACCTCATTACGCCTACATCTCGAGCGACGCAGGGTACGTGTGACGTGTAGCCCTCGCGCTGGACCAATCGAAGCATGACACCGCTCGCGGGAACAGTAAGCGTGGCTCGTGAAATTGAGCGAGGGCATCGCGCCCCGGCGGCTCCGTTTCGACATCTGTAGTCAATGATCTCAGTGTGTGGGTGAGGTTATGTCGCAAGAATGACGAATTGAAGATGTAGGTGGAAGCTGTTTTCGGAGGAACTTATTGCTGGGCCAGAGTCTTGGACTGCACATTTGCTTGTTTTGTCTCCCAGACGTGGATATTCTCTACGGAAGCTCTATTCCTGAAGTATGCTGACCCAAATCACTTGCCTGCTCTCACTGTATGCAACGGCAAGCTGGTTACCAACCTCAGTGGCGGATGGCCAGTAGAAACCCGGGACTACACTGTTGAACTCTGGTCGAGAGCCACTGCTGACCTCCTTGCCCGCATCACCTCCACGCACAATGCCAATGTTGTAGAATGCTGGATCATCACCTCGCGAAGTCGCAACAGTCAGCAACTCCTGGTCCGAACGAGCCGTCATTTCGGTGTTGGAGACCAAGTAGCGAAGTTGTGGCGAGCTACTGAAAGCACTGAAGTGAGCTTTTCCAGACTGGTAGATTTTGGTCTGATAGATTTGGCTGACAGAGGTCGTGGCTGGATACCAATTCTTTCCGTCCTTGTCTGTGCTGTATTCAACCCAGGCCTTGCCCGTGGCATTGACAACAGACACGTCCGCCCAGAATGGCAATTCCATGCTATTTCGATCTCACACCGACAAGGGGGCCTTGCTCCGGTCCCACTAGGTGGCCGAGTTTCGTTCTCCTCCGCAGACTAGCCGGGCTGCGCCGAGGAAACAATACGAGCTTTCGGTTTCTGGACACCGAGACATTGCTTCGTATACTGGATGTCTCTACCTCCGTCAATGGCATCTTGCAGCGTAATTATGGTAGGACGGCGAATCTGGCAAGTGGTAATGTTAGAGAGGCAAACGGCATGCTCTCCGTGAGACAAGCACATTTGGATCAATCGTCACTCAATTGCGCTCCTTTTAGTCATTCATCTACCGTTGCCTGGTGCTCTGATGCTCTTTGGTCCATCCTCAGCCGATGTGACTTACAGCTGTGCGACTGGGGGCACGCCGCGGTGAACCAGGTATGATAGAATCAGCTCATATCTCGACATGAGATTGCTGTGATTAAAAAGCGCCGCTGAACGCAACGTGATTGTCGTGGTCGGGATATGTGACTGCTCAGACAGTGTCCCGTGAAGTTCATTCTGGAGAGCTTGAGGCTGCTGGGATGAGTGTTGACATACCGCCGCGGACATTTTAGATCCTACAATGCCTTTAGTAAGATACGCGGCCAGTACCATCGGTGACTTCTCGCCGAAACAATATACTCCTCTGTCGTACGCCGTATATAAGCTCGCATACAGTACAAGTAGCAGTGCGTTCGATAGCTCGAGAGCTGTGAAGCTGCTTCGCTATCCAGCTCGTCCCTAAGGCTGCTGAGCATCTTCAGTCACGAAGTGTAGTATTTTAGCGGCTCAAACCTGTTGAAATCTAATGATCCAACCGTGTGATGTTGATTGATGTTGCAAGTATGCCAATAGGTTGGCGGCCTCGATGGTAGTCTTGACTGTTGAATAGTAGAAGCCACATACCGATGCGGGAACGCCATGTCGATGCCAGCGCGCCGTATTGACTCGAGAACGATGATGATGCTGCGGCATTGATTTGGCCGTTGCGACTGTGAACTCTCCTCAATGGCAATGTGGCAATCGCGCTAGTTCATCAGCCCGAACTCTCCCAAGCCTTTGATTCAGTATCTCAACGTCACATCTTCGCCGCAGCGAGAGCAAAAGAGGACACCCACTTCCTCACAGCAGGAGAATATCATTAATGTCTATTGACGAGCCGAGTCCTTCTTTCCATCTATCCTTCCCCCAGGGTCAACTATATGTGCAACGACACCACCCAAGCTTCGCTTTCACTCATCCGCACATGCGTTGCAAACAACGCCCTAGGCTACTTCGACCAGCATGCATCTTCATCATTTGTCCCCAGTAACAAATGAAACGTATGTATACCCGAGCTATGATTAAGGGTGAATACATGCTTTACAGATATTGCACCATATACAGAAAATAAAATTACGCCTCCGTTGCTCTATTTTATGGCCGCATTTAAGCGAGGGCGACGAGGGCAGCCGCGCCTGCAATGAGGGCCATGATTGGCTTGGTGGCGGATGCGGCACCGGTGTAAGTGGCTGGGTATGTGCCAGTGACCGAAGGAGCGATTCCCGTTCCTGATGGTTGAACTGCAGTGTTGTTACCGGCGCCGTATGAAGGTGGGTTGACCTATACAAGTTAGCATATATCTTGCGTAGGGATTTCGAGTCGTGTTGTTGTGACCAAGCTGACAATGTCTCTGATGGCAGCATTCTGAACGACTACACCAAAATGCAGTGAAGTCCTTGAGACAGCTGTGCCATCTCGAGACATTACTGCCTTAGTCACGACGGTACGCACTCCAGGGATTTACTCACAGGACTCTTTGGTGTGTTGCCACCAACTGGTGTGTTGCCACCATATGATGGTGGCAATGGGGAGGCGATCGGCTGGGAGATCTTGTAAGCCAGCGTGGTTGGCACACCGACAGAAGGAGTGGCGCTGACGCCTGCGCCGGGCTGGGTCAAGAAGTAGCAGCCACCAACCATCTGGCACTGCTGGGTACCTGGATACTGGTGTGCTGGGTTGCAGCTGTAGCGGCCTTGGCTGTCAGTAGAGCCTGGAGCAGGGCATACAGCAGTCGACGAAGGCTTCGAGCCCGTTCCAGAAGGGGGGGCGTAACCCGAGGCCGTGGGATAGACTGGGCTACCAGGCGTAGAGGAGCTGCCATATGGGGCAGCTGGAGGACCATAGCCAGGAGCAGACGGTTGGTTGGGGCTGCCGGGAGTAGAAGGAGTGCCAGATGGCGCAGACGAAGGGCCGTAGCCTGGCGCCGTTGGAAAGGTCTCAGTCGGCTGAGGTACTGTGACTGTGACTGGAATGGTCTGTGTGACGGCCGTGGTCTTTTCTTGGCACTCCTCGCAGGGAACTGTGCTAATCCAGGTGCTGTACACAGTCTTGGTAGTGCCAGCAGACTCTGGCGAATTGGGAGTAGTAGCGGGAGTAGATACGGATTCGGAAGCAGAGGTAGAAGCCTTCTGGACTGGGGAGGTCTCGCCGGCAGGAGTCGTCTTCGTCTCAGTCTCGACACCTGGAATAGTGACGGTGGTCTGGATAGTCTTCGTGACAGTGCCGACGGTGGAGTAAGTTGTGTACAGCGTAGTGGTTCCCGCGGTGATCGCAGTGGTCTCCACGCAGGTTGTGAGAGACGCAGTGGTGATGGCCGATGTCGTCGGCTTGTAAACGACTGGAGAAGTGGACGATTCGCTCTCAGAGTAGCTTGTCGACTCTGGCTTACCAGGGATAGAGCTGGTTGAAGAAATTGGCGATTTCGGAATGCTTGAGGTGGAAGACACCACGCTAGAGCTCGACGAAGGCTGATAGTAGACTGGCGGCTTGCTCTCGGTTGTGCTCTGGCTCGACGTTGGCTCGGCCGGGATGCTTGATGTAGTGCTTTCCTCCTCAGTACAAGTAGTAGATTGGCTTGCAGCAGGGCCCGTGGTCTCAGGGCTGTGAGGGATGCTGGAGGTCTTGCTCTCTGAGGTGGACGAAGAAGAGCTCTTGGAAGCGCTGCTTGATGCGGAAGTCGGCAAAGTCGGTTTGGCGGGAATCGTTGAGGTTGTGCTTGCGGAAGTCGACGAGGACACCGCGGAGCTTGGCTTGGAATAGACGGGCGGTGGCGGAATCGATGAAGATGAAGTCGTGGTGGTAGGCTTTGGAGGAGGTATATTGCTCGAGCTAGAGCTTGAGACTGACTTGCTGACGGAAGTCGAAGTAGTCAATTCCTCGGAACATGAGGTGCTGCTTGACGAGACCGGGCTGGGGGGAATGCTCGAAGATGAAGTTGAGGCCGGTGGGGTGTAAGCAGGAGGGGCGGGGACTGTAGACGTTGTGCTCGTGCTCGAGGAGCTAGAAGAGACCGAACTCGAGCTCGACGACGAAGGCTGGCCATAGGTAGGTGGCTGAACTGGCACGCTGGTCGTGACTGGCGAGGCAGGCACGCTCGAGGTGCTGGACGAGCTCGATGAGCTGGAAGAGCTTGAAGTGCTGCTCTCGCCGCCATAGGCAGGTGGGAGTTCCCCGTAAGCAGCCGGTGCCACAGCGGCGTATGCCACAGAGGCAAAGCCCAAAAGGGCAACGTTGGCAATCATGTTGATCCGGACAATCGTTCAACAAGAATATTAGGTAGGATTAACGAGTAAAGCGAGTGAAAAGCGAATGTGATGCCCACAAAGGAACGAACGGATCAACACAAGATATGAAGTCCAAGAGAAGGGTGAAGGAACAAAACAACAGAGACGAAGGTTGGACTGGCAGGCATATCAATGCCACGGCAGTCAGGTTACTCACTGGGTAACGTACGGCCAGTGTGACGTCCGATAAGTCCAACACGATCAGGCATGGATGCCACGGACGTCGCTATAGATTCACACAGGCTTGGGACTGCCCGGTGGAATTAGTGCCTGGTCTGTAATTGCGATCAGCATGGGAACAGACGTGAGGTGTAGTGGACAAACGGTGTTCTATGCCATTTCCGCAAGCATAGCCGTGTGGGCCATCGTATTGATGCGCTGGCCACTGAGAGGCGCTTGTCGGCAGGAAACTTGAGAGGCAGCGGAGCAAACGACATGAGCGATGGCGGAGAACACCACCGAGATGCATTGTGCTTCCAAGGCTGCAAAGAACCAGGGTCCGCCTTGATAAGCAGTAAGACCAGGTGGAAAGTCTCATTTCACTGTATCAGGGTGTGCATGCAGTCAGCGCATGTTGAGGACAGTCTCGTAGCCTAGATGCTGATGACATGGTCCATGAAATGGTACATGTATCTCGTGGCGAGTGCAGTCGGGAGGAAGGATTCTGCCGTGAGTGATTGGCTGACCTCCCTGGTCGGTACCTGGCATCTTGGACAACTCTATCTTGGGCGTCGTGGAGCACTCGCACCAGGATACGGCCTCTGTCGTTCTCCAGACCCGAAGTTGCCGTTCAGTGCTGAATGTCCTAAGCCTCGACGAACGACTCGTACTGTGACACTAGAGACCGATTCCCGCTGCCTGGTCGTACTCGGTGAAAGGCAGGAGATTGAGCGCTTGTGTTCTGGCGGTCCAAGGATGTGCTTACTGCTCACCGCACCGACCAGCACCTGCAATGCTCCAGGGTAGGGGCTTCGTATAAGACTCTGCTAGCCTCTTCGCGTGTGCATCGACGCACCAAGAAACATACATGTCGCGATGTGTGCCGATGATCGACTGTGCAGGAGGTGGAAGCAAAGCCGGTGTGCCGCTTGCCGCTCGTGCCGCTGTCGCAGGAGCACCCGACTTGACAAAGCCACAAAGCATGAACGGCTGCGCGTGGGACAGGAGCGTCTTCGAGACTTCCACACTTCGACTAGAGACACCCGACGCCCCGATGTGCCGATGCTTGTGACGCCACAAACGTTGTCTCGCGCCGCGGAGGAGCCGGCATTGACGCAGGAAGCCGACTTCACCACAAGCCCAGACCTCTTCTACCGATATGCACTTTCCAGAAAGGGACTCCTGCCACAGTGCTCTTCTTAATGTATCTGCCATCAGCTGGGCCATTGCAATGCAGCAGCCCGACGGTGTCGAAGGCCGACGTCTCCGACACCTCTGCTTGCCATATGTTATTGAGCTGATTACGCGCATCGGCTTCCCAGTCGAACACCTCGTCACATGCTTTTCAACATTTTCAACATCGCAACCAAAAAAAGGACAGGCGACTCGCCGATCACGAAAGGCCGCAGAGTTCACCTAGCTCGCCGTTTCCCCAGCCCGGAGGACATTCGACCAGGATGATACCTGCATAAAGCACAGCACGAATCGCCAGTATTCAGGCTACAGCAAGTTGGGGTTTGCGGTACTGCTATGCAGTCACTGTTCATCACGTGTGAACTACGAATCGCCCACGAACGTTGAAAGAACGCTGAGAATTCGGCCAGACGATACTTGCGTCATGTGATCGCTCGATTCGGCCATGAGGGCAACACGGCAATGTCTTACGCCGGTTGACGGAAATATGCAGGCCCGAGACCATACTATCGTATTGCAAGGACCTTCAAGGAGGATAGTGCACCAGCACGTCCACGACATGTTGACTATGGTCGTTGTGCTTTCCAATCCGACCGCAACCGCTCTAGCCTTTGTCGATCTATGGCACCAACTCGATGAATACTGAACTCTGTAGACCAGGAAATACCCACTCCGTCTGGTTGCCACGTGCTCCTTGACGTTCAATCCCTGTAGACTCTGGTCCGGACTCTCGATGCAGCCTTGGTCGGGACATAATGCTTCAATCTGTCAATGTCCACAACCAGTTCTATGGCTCAACGTACAAGGCTGTTCCTCGATAGTCTGATTGGCGACTCAGTCCGTGAACGTCACTCCAAATCAGAGTCGCTACCATCGCCTTGAATAGGCCAACGCTGCTGCGGCACAGTACATCATGTGCCCTTCTACTGAAGAGCGGCTCGACATCGTTTCACGCTTTATTAGACTACTGTTCTGTATTCTCGAAATGGCTCGAGCAGATTTCATGAGTCCGCTTTCCCGCCCCGATCATAAGCAGCGCAATCAGAAGTGAACAGGAAAGCAGGCTCTAGGCGACCACCCTCGGTATCGAAGCACGAGCTTCCGTTGTGGAAAAGTTGTGCAACGAATTGTCCCCGCTCAAACACACCGCTAGACTCTCCGCGTAGCATGGGCGCCTTTGTAAATCTGAGTGGTAGACTTGCTGCGCTATAGGCAGAGCGGCTTCGAAAGCATGAACATTGTGTCAACTCTCGACATTTCGCTGCTGATAGGACATTGCCTAGCAAGATCATCTTGGCAGATGTGACAGGCCGTTAGATGAGCTGTGTTGAACGTAACAAATGGCAATCAGACCAGTTAGTGTCATCTATGCTGCCACAGTTAGGAGCGTCCTGAGGCAGAGGTCATTAATGGTAGCGCTTCGTACGATTCCGAAGAGTTAAGCAACGACTAGCGAAAGGGCCGCTGATATGAAGAGAGCTCGACATCGTGAGCAAGTGACCAAAGCACTTCGCCATGTACATGTTAGCACGGCACATACTGAGATCTGGGACAGGCCCCGGCGAAGCTTCTATGCGGCTGAGAAGGACAAGAAGCGTAGAAAGAAGGCACGCGAGGTCAACCGCATTCGCGAAAATACAATGAAATCATCCCCGGCAGCAATGCATCGGAGCTAAAACAATTTTAACACCCAGTTCGGGCCGCCGAGGTCATCTTCAAGCCATCGGCACCACGCGGAACGTATCGCGGCAGTGAACGCCAGGCTAATAGAGAGCTCGGAAGCTTGCGCTTCAAGGGATTTCTCGACATCAATACGCAGACTCAGAGTCGACAGCCAATCAGACCCAACTCCAAAGAGGTACAGCGACTCCTTCCAGCAAATGACGGTTGATGGTGAAGCAAAGCTAGGCTCGCAGAAGTGCACCATAGGTGATCATTGCCGGCGACCACGATGTCCGCTCGGCGCATGCTATGACTGTATGGAAGTGTCACACCTTATAACAGATTATGCCCAGTCTGTAGACATTCTAGCTTGCTCTTAGACAGACTGATGAGGCCGAGTGATCGCGAGCCGATGTCAAAGCGCCTGGCAGCGGTCAGCAAGAGAGCACGACTGTCTCCGGCTCGTACAACACCGGGTTTCGACAGAGACTACGACGAGCGAGACGAGGATGAGGAGAGTCGAGGCAAGCAGCAACTGCTACTACTACTGCCACTGTGCCACTGTGGATGACGGAATCGTGGTCATACTGGCAGAGATGGAACCTACCTCGGGCGGCGTACTCGGACGCGTAGCGGCCTTCACAACGGAAGCTGTTGTAATGGTATCGATGTTGTCCTACAAGCATCCCACGAACACAAGCGTCCCATCAGAAGAGCTGCGGCGCTGCTACTCGCCCACGCGAAGTGGACGTCCAACCTGCCACGCGAAATTACGGTCATGGCACTCATGCGTCTGTCTCGCACGATATGCCGCATGTGCGAGCCTTCTCAGGGCAGTGAATTACGGAGAATGTATGGAAAGACGCCGCTCTTTGGCCAAGAAGTCGTATGGAGTGCCTGCCATCTATGATGACATGAGGCAAGCCGCCGCACGCCTATGAAAGATCTGTTGAGATTTGGCTTTCCCTCACTTGGCTGCTGTGATACACGTCAAATGGAGTATTCGATGACACGGCCGCGTTGATGAGGCTCAAGGGTTGTGAATGCTCGCACGGGTGATAGCGACAGTAGCGCGAGCCTGGTGAGCAACCTGATCACTCATCTGTCGTGCGGGTGTGCATCAAGGTCTTTCGCAGCGGCGGTGTGATTCAAGCTCAGAACGGCAGGAATGATTATCGACAGGAGCAGCATCACCGCCCATCACATGCTAGATCAAGGCATCCGAAAGCGCGTGATGAAGCTCATAGTAGCAGACGAATGCTCTGCATTATGGAATCGCGGCAGTCTGCGAGACAGCGATGAGAACGTGATATCGCGCAACCACGTGGCGTCGCGCTGGTGTCTTCGTCGAAGAGGAAGTCGCGATGACATCCCTAGCTGTATTGCTACATGTAGGCTCTTCGACCTCACTTCATCCCTTTGACTTCACTTCATCATCCCACAACCACAACCACAACCATCGCTACACTCGCTGTTCATCAACACGCTACAAAATCCCGGCGCATGTGAGTTTATGATCTGCTGGGCGTTGCACAGTATGCTAACTCTACGCCCCAGTCACCATCACCTACTGGTATGGAGATCACCTACAGCGAAGACCAGATCCGCAAGGTCCAATTCATGATCGAGCGTATGCCAGAGCGGCAACTCGATCAGATTGTAAAGACCATTCGCCGCCGCCGCCCGAAAGTCGATAACATCAACTGCTTTCTGTTCAAACTTCCGGCTGAGCTCAGGAACATCATCTACGAATACATCGCCGAGGACGCACATGCCAGCTGCGCGAAAGTCGTCAAAGTCAATTACATATCTTCATCGTTCAGAGAGGCCAGGGAACGCAACAAGAACGCTGCAGCTCTATGCGACGCGAAAGGCAAGAAGGTCCGGCTGGGCATCATGGGCACCTGTAGGGAACTCTACCACGAGTTTCATCCCATATTCTACAGCTCCAAGTTCATCAATGCCATGTACTGGCGGCCAAAACTCGGATGGAAGCGGCTAGAGAGTCCATCACTCCTGGACGCCGTTATCAACGAAAAGCACTCTGCGTGGCGTCAATCCTCCTTCAAGTCGCGGGAACTGCTGGAAGCTCTCGTCATCCGTGACGACGATGACCCAACACATGCTCTGAAAACTCATGGCATGCTTTTCCCAGCGACCGATGAGATTGAGCGCCAAGGTGTTGAGTGGAGGGTCTCACGATGGAGCCCGTGGTGTCTCACTGCAGAAGAGCCTGCGAGCCGCTGGCGACTTGCAGGTAGCTGTATGGATGTCCAGGTACTGGGCTACTTGAAGCATCGTCGCCAGACCTGCAGTCTGTGTGGTTGTGAAGGACGGACAGTGAACACTGTGGCCCGGGAGTAGGCTGGGGAGATCATGGTACGATACGCGGTGGGAGGAGTCGACTTGCTCATGGGATGTACCACATATCACCTCCGATAACCCACGATATCACACCAAATGGAACCTCGTTCATCACTTCACCACCAAGATATCGCACCAAATGGAACATCGTTCACCACTTCATCACCAAGACACCTTTTGACCCAGGTTGTCATCCCTCTCACATTCCAGCCATGATATGTACACTACCCTACACAATGCAATGCTCCCATTTCTTCGTCGTCCTGTCTACTTCTTGCTCTGTACCACACTAAAACTCCAAGATTTGACTCCTTCACAATGATGATGCAGCATGAAAAGCGTACTCGCGAAACCAGCGCTCTTTCCGCTTATTGCTAACCAGACCAAAAAAAAGAAAATGTTCCCCAAGCTTGTACGAAACCCAAAAAAACAAAGGTAGCCCTCATCCGATGCTAGGACACACAGGGCGGGGAAGGATAGGAACATGAAATCCACAACACCGTCGTCCGTTAACTCGTCTCATTTCTGAACTGTCATACCGCCACAGCCCCAGCTGTCGGCTTCTCTTGCGGACTCCCCACCGCATCCAACGGCGCCGCATGCAACGCAGGTTTCAGACTCTTGCCCATCACGCCACGTTTCCTGCGATCAATAGCACTGATGACCCACTCGCCCACCTCGCGGTCGATAAAGCCAGCTTGGTCCTCCACAATAAGTGGTTGCTGAGGTTCGAGGGTTTCACCATTCGCTGCAGCAGCCTCGGCGGCTTCCTCGTCCTCTTCCTGGATTGTAGCGGGTTTGTCGAGAGCGGCAAGCCAGGCGTGTTGGAGCAGCATGGGGTATGTGGGGCGGAGTTTGGGGATTTTGTTGAGGCAGCCGGCGACGAAATCGCGGGCGGCTTCGGAGAATGTGTCGGCTGGGAGGTCGGGGGGTTCGCCGTCGACGATAGCCTGCGATGGGGTTAGTGTTACTCAATTTGAGGTCGATGGTAAAGACTCACCGAAAGCTGCGAGAAGATGTTGTCATAGGTCTCGGGCGGATAAGGATATCTTCCCATTGCACATTCGATGATTGTCAAACCCAGCGACCAGATATCAGACTGCACGCTGTAAGTCCCACCAGCCGAAGCTCCAGCTTGTGCTGTTCCACCACTGGATATTCGTTCTGGCGCCATGTACGATTGACATCCGATGTTCGTCTTCGCTATACTGGCCACGAGGTTCCCTGACACACCGAAATCGCAGATTTTGACTTGTCCTTTCGTATTGACCAGGATGTTTGTCGGCTTGACATCTCGATGTATGATGTTGTGCTCTTCCTTCAGTGATTTCAATCCTAGCGTTGTCGAGTAGGTGATCTTCTGCAGCACACCCTCCGGTATACCATCTCCGTACAGCTTGTCTATACTGCCTCCATCCATGAATTCCATGCATATGTAAACTGCACCTTCCTGAAAGAAAGCACCGTAAAAGTCAACGATGTATGGCGATATACATCTGTGTAGGACATCCAGCTCCATTATGATAGATTGAAACTTTGCGTCTTCCAGCTCCAGTCGCATCTCCTTCATCGCCATGACAATACCGGTTGTCCCACCACGCCCGTATGCCTGTTCTGTCGTAGCGCTGGTAGGTGTCGGTATTGCGGATCGCGTAGGTGAGTTCGGGCTTGTTTCCTCTTCCCTGTCTGCCGGTCGTGCCTTATTCCCAGCCAAACCTTGCCCAACCTTTCGGTATTTTGGCCGTGAATGCCTGACCTTGTATACTGTGCCATAGTTCCCTTTCCCTAGCTCATCCAGCGTATCGACTTCGTCCAGACTTATACTGAAGGTCTTTCCGGATGAAAATTCGATACCCTCGCCAGTCACGGTGGCTTTACCCTTGAACGTTAGTGCACCAGTCTTGGTGTCAATAAAGTCGGCGTATTTGTCCATTTGTGATTGCTGTTTGGGTGGTTGGGCTGCATCACCGTTGGTTGCACCTCCTCCCATAGAGGAGAGAGTCATCTTCGGCTTTTGCCGACCACCAGGTGCTGCAGCAGCCGCTGTTGGTGCTTGACCTGGTAGTCCTCCAGGCAACTTCATGCCACGCTTCTCTGCCAGTGACATTTTCCCGGTAGGATTACTCCCAGGAACGGCAGGCGAAGACGCGGCATGAGGTGGCCCGGGCCTGTTAAGCCCGGTGGGGAGTTTGAAATTCGAAGGGAAGCCACCCATAGGCGGTTGTGCCGTAGCTGTCGGCGGACTAGAAGGGCCTCGATTGGGCTGTGGTGTGGGTGGACCTGCTCTTGACAACGAGAATGCCTTCATCTTGGCAGCAATGTCTGGGTTCATGGTGGTGGGTGGGCCTCGTCCAGGCAGAGGCGCACCCGGTGGTCTCCGCGCCGCATCTAATGTGCCCGGCGCGGTGGAGGAGGCAGTCATGTTTGACATGCTGGAGGAAATGCTATTATCAGAGGCACCTCTTGGCGCGTTGAATCGAGAGAAGGTCGGACTGGCCAGTGGAGAGGCGCCAATGTCGTCGGGCGAGGTGGGTGGGGAGGGACTGTCGAGAGGGCTCGCAGGATCTTCTTGGGCGTCGGCCATAGTGATAGTCGCGGCGATGCGGGACAGGATGCAGGGTGACGGTGTTGCACAGATGACGGTAGCAAGGTAGTTTTAGTGATTCAGCAGGCTGACCAGTGGGAAGACAGCGGGCTGTCAGTGTTTCGGTGCGCTCGGCGGAGGACCTGGCTGGCAGGCGCAAAGTCGATCTGTTTACCGTTGGCGTAGGGCTAGCAGCGGGTTGACCTCCACGTGCAAAGTGGCGATTCCTTTCAGAACGTGAACCTAGTAAGTAGGCAGTACCATCGAAGGTACTTTCACTGTGAACTGCACCGCCACAGGCTTATTACTGTATCGCCGGCAGTGCCACCGGGATCTCTTCATTCGCCACCGCGGAAGCCAATTCTGCCAACACGTGGAACTGATTGAGCACAGATGACAGTGCAGCATGTGATGACGAGGCGTGCGACGACAGCACGAACAGGAAAGTCTGTAGTCTGCAGATACAGAGCAGCGCAGAGCCCACACCAACCGGTTCTTCTGCCTTCTTGGCAGCTGTTTCAATGCATGGACGATCAAGTGTGGCCGCAACGCCACGCCTGGCCACGCCACTTTAATGTTGTACCGCGGATGACGGAAGCATGCGCTGCATGATATGTACAGTAGACCCAACGACACGGTGCAACATTCAGACTGCTTTTTCGTCGACGGCTCTGATGCCAGACATCTCCGCGACCCACGGTAAGCGCTGATAACAGTTTTGTCACGAGTACGCTAGACTCGCATGATTGGCTGACTTGGGTTCCGGCCGTGGAACGTGTGTTACCCAGGTTGGCCATAATCAACCGCAAAAGTCGGCGGGCGAGGTTGCTTGACACGCTTCACTAGTACATTGATGGACATGGGTATTTGTACTGCAAGGAACGTGTGGCTTGACAGCAAACGGGGCATGGATCGGGTTATCGGTGCGAAGTGTTGTGCGTGAACGAATATGCTGGCCGAAGCCTGGTCACTAGAAGCACGTTGTTGTCCTTTTTCACGCAAATCGCCACAGCCCTTGCATGAGAGCCACACCTTCGTGGGTCGAAGCAAGAGCAGTCCACGCCGTCGCTCTGAAATTGATGCCAAGCGCCCAGCGGTAACGATATGGGTTCTTGACCCTCGTAAGTCGTAGTATACTCTGCCATACCATGCTCTCTGATCAGCTCAGCATCATGCCGTGATCTTCGCAAAACGTGGAGGCATGGAGGTGTTTGTGCAGGTGTCTCAGCGTTGAGACTAAGATAACGTTTGACGCTCCCACTCGCTGTGCGACTTGGAACTTGTTTCGCTCCTCGAGCTGCGAGCAGCAGAAGACGCCCAGCTTGCGCTTGGCTGACGCGCTTCCAAGACAGCAACGCTTGTCCTGCGTCTCCCCTTTGACACCACCACCACCCTCTCCACAACCCATCCACATCCACCTTCTCCGCTTGAGACTCTCGTAGAAACGCTTGCCATCCAGACTATCCGACTGGGAAGGATTTGTCGACTGCGCCTCAGGAACCGCCAATCTGATAACAACGCATCAAAGAAGCTCAGGGTCCGCAGCCGACCCCGAGGAGATCGACATCTTGCAACAATTTTCCGTGCTCTCAGGCGTCAGAACGACCGTTCCTTCTCACGCCACAGCCTACCCTTCCCTACGACATACCACAATTAAACGACCTACGAACACGTCCCACCCACCAGTGCGCACCCCGTCGCTAGCCGCTCCTCTGACGCCACATCGACTTCCCCTTCACGGCTGCGACGCCGCACGTCGCTTCCCACATCGCCATGTTCGAGCCGATTCGGTCATTTCGAGTGCGAGAACTGTCAAATCTGGCACTGACAGCATTACAACCGCGAGGGCTATCAGCAGCGTCAGACGCACAATACCCGATCTGGGAGGCCGTCACCAATACCACAATGGACGCTCTCAAAGCACACGACTCACACCCCGACTTTGGCAACCTAGCGGGTCTGGTGTCCGAGGCCGTGCTGGAGGTCGTCTTCGTGGCACTTCCGGGGTTTCTCGTAGCAGTCACAGGCATGTTCGACGCCAGGAGCCAGAAATTCGTTGCAGAGCTCAACACGATGGTCTTTACGCCCTGCCTGATCTTCAGCAAGTTGGCGGGACAACTCAACGCCGACAAGCTGGCCGAATTAGGTGTAATTCCATTCATCTTCATCATTCAGACTCTTGTTTCATGGTTATGTGCGCAAGCGATGGCACGGGCGTTCGGCTTCGCGAAGAAAGAGAAGAAGATGCAGAAGAACTTCATCCTGGCCATGGGTGTCTTCGGGAACTCCAACTCGCTGCCCATCTCACTTGTTCTCAGTCTGAGCAAGACTATCAGTGGCTTACATTGGGATCAAATACCGGGCGACAACGACGACGAAGTGGCTGCGAGAGGCATCCTGTATCTACTCGTATTCCAGCAGCTAGGACAGGTCTTACGATGGACATGGGGTTACAATGTGCTACTCAAGCCTGCGTCGGAATACGAAGAGGAAGAGCGAGAAGAAGCTGCTGAAGAGCACCGTGCGATTGAGAACGGCCCGTATAGCGACGAGCCACTACTTGACAGCCACGGCAAGCCAGTCAAGGGCGGGAACGACTCTGGGTTCAGCTCTGGATCACATACACCGAATGGAGTACACCGGTCTCCAGAGATCATTCCAGCGGCACCCGCCAACGGCAACGATATCAGCACTGAGCCGCGACACCTGGTGGGACGACACGAATCGACCGGTCACATTACGGCGTTTCCAGACTTCAATCGATCTCTGTCTCACCACTCGAGCGCGTCAGCTGCCAGTCAATCTGGTTGGAAGGCACCGCTTTACCGCGTCGGGAACTCGGCAGCGCGTGCAGGACGACGAGCATATGACACTCTCAGCACATTCTTCAATAACCTCTATCGAAGCTTCCCAGCGCCAGTGCAGAAAGTGCTGAGCTTCCTCAATTACTACAACAGCAGGTTTTGGGCCGGTGTCTGGCAGCAAATGAACCCACCGCTCTGGGCGATGCTTGCTGCTCTGATCGTGGCCAGCATTCCTAGCCTACAGAAGGCATTCTTCACTAAGGGCACACTTATCAATAACTCGGTCACTCGCGCCATCTCGCAGAGCGGTGGTGTCGCCGTGCCGCTTATTTTGGTCGTACTTGGCGCCAACCTCGCACGATCGACAATTCCAAAGGACCAGCTAGCCGTCTCCTCCGAGCAGAAGAAGGAAGAGCGAAAGCTGCTGTATGCATCATTGCTCAGCCGCATGTTCCTTCCAGTCATCATCATGGCACCTGTTCTGGCGTTGACGGCCAAATACGTGCCAGTCTCGATCATGGACGACCCCATCTTCATCATCGTTTGCTTCCTGCTTACTGGTGCACCATCGGCACTGCAATTAGCGCAGATATGCCAGATCAACAACGTCTTCATGGGCGCCATGTCGAGCTTGTTGGTTGCCAGCTACGTGGTTGTCATCTTTCCAAGCACGTTGCTGCTCGTCCTTATGGCGTTGGAAGTGTTGGAATGGGCGGTGATATGAGATGACTCATACAGGATCTTGTGGAGTGTGCATAGACTTGAAAGCGTTGTACGATAGCCCTGAGAGGCATGTGGAAAGTCACGATTGGGGTGAGCTGGACCCACAGGATGGGTTATACACGAACTTCAGGAACAACACCACATTTTGCGCTGCTTGATGAGTACTATTGGCGAAGGCGCTTGGGGCGTACTGTAGAGTATGCTATGAAAACTTTGGGATTTTCCTGGGCTTTGGGAGCGGTATTGGTAGTGTTACGAAACTCACTGCTTGACAATTCATCTGGTTCCAGGAACGTACCTCAGCTTTACACAACGTCTGCAATCAATGTGTCGTGATCACACGTCTTAACACTAGTGCTGAGATCCATGTCCATGACCTTATTCATGATGCTGCGCGTGCTGGAGTGGAAGCTCCGAGAGCTGTCTTGGCGACATGTGAAAAGCCATCCTTGTTAAGTGTGTCTACATATACAGATCAAATGGTCCGGTCTTTCGGCAGTCGCTCTCGCTTTGATGGCGGCGCGATTGAAGTTTTGTCGCCATCACCCAATCTCGACACCACCGATTCTGTTTTCGACGGAATCGATGAGGCATCACAGGTGTTTGAGCAAGGGGGAATCGCTCTTGGGCTTTTTGCATTGACGTTGCACTGATCATCATAGCACCACAGAAGGGGCGGGTAATATGTATCGCTTGCAAAATCATTTTCCATTCCCCCGTTACTCTATGTTATCGCAATTTGAAAAGCAAAACCCCAATGTCTTGGTGAAACAATGGTGTCGGGCGGTCATTGCATTCGGCTTTTCTAATCCAACAAAGCCTCTGGGCGAGAAGTCCGTAGATCTAACCAATACAACATAGCTCCTTTGTTCCTGCTATGCAAAGTCCTCAATCTTATCTTCGTCAAAGTCAATATATCCTACAATAGTAACTCCACGTTCTTCTTCCCCCTCTCAAGCGCCTCAATTCGGGCCTCAAGCTCGACAATATCAGTGCCATTGCGAATGATGCGAATAGTCTCCTGGTTCTTCTCGTGCTAGTTTCTGAAATCCATTCTGCTGCCTGTAGATTTCTCTGCAGCTTCTCTACGCTTCGTCTCGCGGTCGAGCTTGTCGAACATATCTCCGATTGCCGCGAGAATTCTGTACCGTGTGGGAATGGAAGTTGCAGAGTTGACTGATGCTTCGAACGGGGGAGTTTCCTGGATCTTGGCTCCGAAAGGCGTGCTTTCGACCAAGACGCCTTGCGCGGTGCCCATGTAGGCTGGTGGCGCCATGGCTTGGTGGAACTGGTATGCGTGATGCGTAGCGCTCATTGCGGTCGGCGCTGAGTGAATAAGGACTTGTTGGATCTCGCAATGTTTCTGTCAATGGTCCAAGGGTGTGGCGTGGAAATTTGGTGAAGCTGTTGAGCCCTGAATGTAATGCAGCCGAATGCAATGCTTCAGACGGGGCGTCGACGAGCTCGGCTGAGTAGAACCCAGAGGCGCGATATTCGATACCAGTACTGCCTGACTTCCCATCGTGAGAGAGGACGTTGTTGGTGACGGAGGTAGAAGCCGTTCTCGCGGGAGTCGTACTGTTTGCCGCATCCTGGAGCAATTCCAAGCTTTCCTCTCGGCTTTGCAGGTGAACAAGCTTCATGCGCTTTACACGGGGCGCGTTCGGGAGCTTCGCCGAGTCGATGGCGCGCGATGGCACATTTTGAGTTCTGGCAGTTGTGCTAGGCTCTGGTGGGCTCTGGCAAGACTCCTGCACCGCGACACTCGCCTCGCTTGTGGCAGTCGAGACAAAGAGAGCACTTGACTCTGATCCACCATGCGACGTTTCGGAGACACCGCCTCCTAGCATGTCTTGAACTCTGCGTTTGTGATCGCGGCGCTACTTCTGTGAGTTCGTAGACTGCGGCTTGCTTACCTGGGCAGACTTCCCGTCCTCTACTTCCAAGAACCGGGGCAGGTCGTCTCTCTTCTTAGGCGTAGGGTGTCTTGTGGCCCGACGCTCCGCCTGTCCATCTACTGATTGGAGCTGATTCACCGGCGAACTTTACCTGCCTCTTCTCGGTCCTTGTGGGCTTGCCAGTTGGTGAAGCAGGCGCAAGCGAGCCAGACAACGTCTGTACCCAGAGCCCAACAGGGTTAGTGAGTACGTCGTGCAAGATGATGAGGAAAATATTGATAACAGTACCGCATTGCCATGTCCTACCCTTGGGGTTGTGATTCCTCGTGGCTGAGGTGCCCGGAAGTGTGGTGCCTTCAACAATCTTACGTATGTGCCATACGAGGCGAAGTCGTGCTTCGTTCCTATTGGCCTCAATTTGAGTCTGCTTGTTACTTCTGGTCGCACCGATGTCCGCAAGTGAGATATTGACATCTGGCTTTTCGTAAGCTTGAGCCTTGCTCATGATCTCCTTGGACTCGGCTTTGCACTGGGAGCGGTCGTTGAGGGAAACCAGCTCTTTCAAGATGTCGAGTGTACTCTTCTTGGCGATCATCTCGAGGTACAGGCCTTTGAGCAGACGCCGGACGTCTTTCTGAGAAAGCCAGGTAATTACATCCTCCTCCTTCACCGCATTTGCAGACTGCCGAATAGCGGCAAGCCAGGTGCAGCTGTATTCGGCAGCATTGTAACGCTGAGACGCTGCCATGATCATGCGCGATGATGTAGCCCTTCGAGTGTATGCGCGGCGAAGTTGCGAAAGTGTACTGTGATCAGGAATGTGGGATGTTTGTGATGCGCATGTTCAAGCTCCCGGAAGCGAATTCTAAAGTCGCTGCCAGGCATTTACTGTGGACGCACGGCAGCCAAAAGTGAATGGACGCCTGTTCTCAAGCGCTGGCCGGACCATGGACCGGCTCGTTCACCATCGAGCAGACGAAGTGTAACCCGATGTCGTAATCATGAAGGCTTTTCGCCGTAAGGGTATGTCTTACCGAAATCGCAGGTGGACTTGCACGTATCAAGGCGCCACAAGACATCTCGACAGTGCGTTGGCATCTTGTTGCAGTGCTTCTTCTCTACGTGCTCGATCGTACTCGAACGACTAATGAAAAAGGCAGGAAATAGATAGCTGATGTCGACATATCGGTCCATAACAGGCATGACTCATCGAGTTGATGTCGTTGGCCTAGCTGAAGCTGCAAATGCCTCATCCAACCACTGGGAACACCGGAGGCTGTCTGAAGACCGCTGCAGTGCGACCCTCACATCGTGGCATTCAGAGACACCTCGAGTCCAGCGTAGGTGTTCCACTCGATCGCATGCATTAGCGCGAAGCTCTGCAGCGGTTGGTCCAAAAGTCGTCAAGCGTGGTGTACAGGGAAGAGCATTTCGCCGCCCTCGCCCTTCGGCGAAGGCGACCACATCTCCAGCAGACCGTTATACGTGTTGCCGCCACCTGATTTTGATCTCCTTAACAAGCCGCCACATCGCTTGCATGTCGTGTGTGCATTTCATCTCAATGGAGCACGCTCACGTCGACGCCACCCAGTACGCCAATATGCGAAGCTTGTAAGGAGTTGCAAGACGGTGTTGCAGAAAGTGCTTGTTAGGCAAGGATGCGTTGGGGAGGTTGAGCGCGATTCGTGGCGTGCTGCTGTTGTGGTGATTCTGCTTGTTGGGGGAAGAAAGAAAGAAGTCAAACGCGGGATGTGAGAAGGTGTTATATTGCGGTAAGCACGGGCCAGCCCTAGTCTTCTTTGTCATGTGATCTTTCATTTACGGCATTTGCACCGAAAAGCAAAGCCAAGCATTCACTAGATAGCACATTGTCGCCGCCATTGTTCTTCGACATCCGTCCCTCTAGTATTGACTCGACATGTGCTTTCCCTCATCACGTATCGCCTGCATTGCCTCCTCCACGGACTTTTCGTCCTGCCAACCATTGAACATACGTGACTAGACAAACTCAGCTTGTAGCCATCAGTCGCGGATACATAAAGCTCTTTTGTTCGGTATGTGTGGCCGCAGAATGATGTTAGTGTGCACTGTATTGTGTCTTACGGCTGTGGCCAGCGCAGCGCACAGGCACCAGCTTCTGTAGTTAGGCGCTACTCAAAGAGGTTTTTCTATCGTACTTGTGACGCTACGTAAACTTGCAAGAAACCTCGAGCTCTGCTGTGTTACTGATATGGACAATGTACACACCTAGCATGTGACCCGCGTCTCCGCAAGCATACCACAGCCACGCTTGCATTCGAAAGATCGTGCTTTCCGGACCCTCCCCCAAGAGTCTGCTCGTGGTTAGACAGATGATTGAAAAAAGGGATGCGAGAGTGCCAAAAAGGGGATGAAGAGTGTACAAGAAGGGTACAGGAAACATGGTTCGATCTTCATGGGTTTGAAATCAAGAACGCTCGTGACGAGAGACTAGCCAGCCTCGACCCGAGATGGTCTCTAGTCTTGGAGTGGGCCCAGAGCTCAACAGCTGCAAGTCACCCGACGTCGTCCAGAGTAGAGCCCGAGACCGAAGCCTACAAGGATAAGCATCCCTCAAAGTGCCAGACGCCGTGGTTGAGGCAGGATCGTCTAAAGTCGGTCGCTGGAAGATATTGTCGTTCTGCAACAGCTGCCAAAAACTGACGCCATTAGCTGGCGCGACACCATGCCAGGTTGAGCCCGAGGACCGACACAAGCATCCCATACACGGTGGCTGAATCAGACCGCTGTACAGTGCCTACGGCGGGCAAGTCAATCTCTTGACTTGGTCGGGTTTTGCAATGTGTGATGTTGTTACTGCTGAGGTGGGAGGAAAACAGGGAGCGAGGGGTAATGCTCAGCTGAAGCAGTCGCCTGCCCGTAGGGGAAAGAATCCCGTCTCGACATGAGGAGACAACTGCTCTGACTTCGCTGGAAAGAATACGGGTGACAAGGCGCAATGGGGGAGCGCTCAGCAAAAGTGTCCAACCGCTCACTGGGGAAAAGATAAAGAGTGAAGCAAGCATTTGAAGTTCGGAGGTCGAGTAGGCGCTGGAGCACGGGCCCTAGCGCAGAGAGCGCGCTAGTGACCAATTGGTATGACATCACGTGGCGATTGATCACATTCACTGACCATTGGCTCGTGCCTCGTGTTTCCGGATCACTCCGGCATAGTATATCACATAGTATTGACAGACCGTGGTTGCTGCCTTTCATTGAGATCACAGCAAAGTAACAATCGTTGCTTGGCGTTCCGGCTACGTCATCCGACAAGTGTCAGCGTGGCTTCCAACGCTCACGGTGTCAGATAAACCTTCCTCTACAACTGTCTATTCCTTTTCTCACATTCTCCCATACTTCTCGTTTGTCCACACTTACACATTGTCTGCAGCCATGGACAAAATGAAGGGCCTGGCCAAGGGTGGCTGGCATCCCAAAGGCGACGTCGCGATCAAGAAAGACACCTGGAAATCTGACCTCAAAGGAATGGCAACAGGCAAGAAGAAGGACCCGTATGAAGAATCGCGAAACCACCAATCCGCCCCATTGTCAAGCCTGCGCGACCCCGACGCATTCGGACCACCGCCGAAAACACGAAGCACGGGCGCAGAAGGTGCAGTCAGCCGGACAGGTACTGCTTCGTCAGCATCTACAGGACCCACGGGTGGACTGGGTGGACCCGCGGTTGAGAGTGGCTATGCACAGCGGAAACGTATGGAGGAAGAGGAAGCACGACAACAAGCAGAATTGGAAGCAGAACGCGCAGCGCAGACACGGCGTGAAGAAGGCTACAGGAGGGACACCACTGGTTTGAGCACAGCGAACCTCCCTAAGCCGCCTGTGCGGAGAGATACGCCTGGAAGTGGTACAGCAAGCCCTGCTCTCCCGCCGCGAGTACCGCCTAGGCAGAATCAAGCACCCGCGCCCAGCCTTCCACCGAGGCAGAATGAGTACCCAGACGAAAATACGCCGGCCCCTCCACCTACTTACACCGAAGCGTTGAAACAGACGCAGGCCCCAAAACTCCAGTCGCTACCGCCAAGGAATCCCCCACGAGATGCAGCCGGCATCAACCAAGGTGCAGCGACCAGGCTAGGACAGGCTGGAGTATCCGTCCCTGGCTTTGGCATCAGCAGTGGAGGAGACGGCGTGAACATATCTTCGCCTAGAAGAGCATACGATCGTGAGCAAGCTTCGGGACAACTGAATGAACTCCAGCAACGGTTCGCAAAGCTTAACGCAAGTACGGACGAGCGAGGGAATCCCATCACGCCAGCAGTGTCTGCAGGCGTAGCTTCTGCTGTTGGCAAGAAGGCTCCTCCACCGCCTCCTCCAAAGAAATCTACTTTTGCTCCTGGCGCAAATGTTGGACAGGCTGGTGGTTCAAGCTTCTCAGAGATTCAGACGCCGGCACCACCGCCTTTGCCACTAGGTAGCAAGCCGAAGCCTTCTTGAGAAGGCTTCTCATTGGCGAGCTTCATTTCTGTCTCAACCAATGCTCTAGAAAAGCCATTGCCAATGACGGTGAGCAGCAGAATCAAGCAGTATAGTGCTGTCAGCGCGACAACATGTTCTTGCCCAGATGCCTGTATTGCATCTTCTTCCTCTTGAGTAATTTGGAAGTCGTGTTCGAGTTGATCGATCTCCGACTGATCCGCCGCTGATGCTGCAGCAGTCGATAGCTGCGAGTCTGGCTCCAGCTTTTCATCCACAGGCTCGACCACAAGACTCATGTTTCGCCGTGGTCCACCCTCTATCTGGTCTTCTCCCGTTGCCTGTCTGCCTAAGTTGATGTTTACGAAGCTAACTGTTTTCTCATTCATACCTTCAGCAACGAGTTTGGTGTAGCAAATGTCTTGCTCGAATAGACTACGTCGAGAGTGGCGGACTTCTATCAGAGGCTGGCGATATCGTTGCGTTGAATAGCTCAATCGGCGATGCGTGGTAATTGCCAGATCAGGGCTGGCACGGTGGAATGGCTGGTTCTTGCTGCTGCGGTGTTGGTCAGCTGGGAAACTCGTTTCTAAGACGATACGAGATGCGATGTATACATGAGTCCGAATAATGAGCAGGACCAGGAGAATTTGGCGAACATGTCTGCTGGCGTGAACGACGCTGCTGATTGAGATGACAGATGAGAGACGAGTCGAAAAGTCCAGTGACGATTCCTTTACTGAAGCAAGCTACACTGATGGCTACACCTGGCAGACCTGAGACAGCTCGAAGAATTTTTATCTATGTTGGATCCTTACAGCAAACAAATTGCATTTGTTTCGAGGCACGGGCACAGGCAGGAGGCATTGTGAAAGAATGTTCTTTGTTCCTGCAAAAGCGAGGGGACGATCTGTCTGAGGGACGGTCAGTCATGTGGGTGGCCACTATTCGAGGCAACAATATGGGTCTCTAGCACCAGGCAATCTGCCCAGAACTGATGACCTAGATGTCTGTCAGCGCGCAGGCGCGCAGGTCTGCGTAGTATGGTGGGGCGATACTTCTCTGTGCTTCACTCATGCTCGGCTTCGTCTTCCGTCGCGCGATCGGTCGGTCGAGTTGTCGTGCGGTCGATAGAGCAGCGAGCCACTCGGTCGCCTCCGGACAGCCCCACCGACCACGTCCATCCAAGCTCCACTTCAAAGAGCAAAAGTCCAGAGAGCTGGTGAGCGCCGCTCACTCCAAAAGGGTGTCTGTCATGACATGCAAAACCTCTGGCAAGCCAGCAATGCAGCGGTGCATGATCGCAGATGTTACATTTCAGACGCACGAGCCGGGTAGAGTGGTACAGTGACTTCGTGGCTGCTGTTGGCGTCCGCTTAGGACAACTCTGCAAGCAATGTCCTTCCGAGCTCCTCTCCGAAGAGACATATACCCAGGAGGCGAAGCGCCTTTTAGCTCCAAAAGGGTGTTATAACATGCAAAACCTCTGGCAAGCCAGCAATGCAGCGGTCGTGATCGCAGATCTACCCAATCAGAAAGCTGTTGGCCATACCCGAGATCCACGTGGCATTGCCTCAGCAGCTGGGTGCTGAGTAGGGAGTAAGCCGCGAGCATGTCTTAGGTGGACGCTGGCTTCTGCCCTCCAAAATCACGGTACACCTTGGGCTGCACGAGCCGGCAGAGGGCCTTGCAGCGGCTTCGTGATCGCGGTTGTCGGATTCGATACACTGCATCCATCACCTTCGATCGCCCCACAAGCCAGCGCCTTGTCAATCCCAAAGGGTGTCACGACTTACAAAACCTCTCCTAAGCCAGCAACGTGGCGGTAGCGATCGCAGCTGAGCAGTTTTCGGACGCAAGTACTAGGAAGAAGTCGTGGATCTTGAGAAGTGGAAACGGATGGAATAAATCGAGAAGTGAGTCGAAGGGTTTGACCTCGTGAGCGGTGCAACCGGCACTTTGCGGGAGAATACTTGGCATGCCAAGTGCCATGTGTGAGGCGTTCATTCACCTCACTTCTTGGGTTTGACCCCACTCGATTACCTGCGCTCCAAACCGTGGAAATAACACGACATCCAAGCTGCCCAAGCCACAATCAACGTCAACTCTCTGCATCTTCTCGTGCTTTCTACTCAGCCCTGACAACACGACATCAACGGTACAACAAACATGGCCCACATCTCAGGAGTGAATTACGGGGATCGAAAAGCACACATTGACCGATCGCCGGCGCATACACAGGTTGATATAGAGGTGAATGACGCCGACACTGCTGCGGTCCGCCGAGTCTTTGCCACAGGCAAGGAATACTTCAAGAACCACCATAAGAACAACCCCAGGAAGGGCTTCCAGAAGGGCTCCAAGAAGGGCCTCGAATGGCCGACTGAACATGTCAAAGGCGCTTGAAAGGACTCTATTCAACGTAAAGACAGATACCATCAGCTCAATGACACCTCCGCGCGGACGCACGGTAAACGCACGGGCTCGCTCAAGGCTGCCAAGGCACGTGTCATCGAATACCTCAGGCCTGATCGGAGATGACGATCTCGGAGTCGTCGACTTGCCTCCATACCGTGAAGACTCTTCCACATCGACCGACCACGCGCCGCCACACCACGCTGATAACCCTACTCTCCCTGCTGTTGCCGACATCCTCGGTCACGACGAACCGGACCTGCACCAAGGCAGGTTTGTCGCACTTTCATCCACCACCCTCAACTCAGCAGCAGACGAAAAGGACGCCATAATCTTCGCACAACGTCAGGAGATTTCGCGCCTCAACCAGAAGATCCATGCCCGCCCAGCAGAGCACAAGCGCGACATGGACGACAAGGAGCAGCACATTGCATGCCTCCACAAGGAGCTTGGAAGTTTGAGCCAGAAGACCATCGCGCTCGAGGAGGCTGGCCGACAGAAGGATGATCAAAACGAGGCTTTGCGCCAGGGCAACTACGATCAGGAGCAAGAAGTCGCGAGATTGAGAGAGGCTCTGTTGGTAGCGAAGCGAGATTGAGGAAAGGGAGATAGCGAGTGTTAGCGAGCGCTATGCTTGACATGGAGGTCGAATGATTGTCCATACTACTGATCAACGTAAGTGCGGGTCGATCGGAACAGGAAAGGACACGAAGTAGTACAGCGTACAAAACTCAGTATAACAGCCAACAAGATTTTTTGGACGTGCCCGGAATAGACTGCTGGCGATGCAGGAAGGCGCCTTGTATTTTTGAGATACCCCTTGACGAGATCATACCCGTCGCTAAGAAGAGCGACGTATATACACCACGCCAAAAAATGCAAGTCACAGGTCGAACTAATAAAGGCGCCGTGCGATATTCTTGTATTCTATAAGCATCTTTCTCTGCTATATGCACAGTACGTCGTCTCTTATGCTACGCCACTTCACGATCTCACTCCAATGGTAGGGCGAAAGTACTCGAGATTCAACCACACCTTATGTGTAGAGCTACGACTGAGCTATAATATAAGGTCGAACGCTGGCAGGAGTGCCACACATCAGTATTGGACCAGCAGGCGGGCTCGCACCGAACTAGCTCAACATGGCGATGATTAGGGGCGTCTGTCTGATATACGCTGGTTTCGGATTGAACATATGCATGTGCTGGGCTTCCGAAGTTGACCGCGATGAGAGATTGAAGATGAGTCATGCCAGGGGGGCAGGTCACATATGCAAGGCAGAAGTGACGAATTCATTTGTATTGACTTCCCTTGATTAGTTGTTGCGTCGACTTTTCCCCGTCTTCTTCTCCTTCTTCCCACCAGCACCACCGTCGTTAGCCGCAGCATTGTTCTTCTGCGCAACATCCGCCTGCTGACTCTTATCCTCCTCCGCAAAGAGCTTCAAAAGCGCCGGCGTGAACTTCTCCATGTGTCCAATATCGCCCACCCGGACATTCATGTAATCAAACGCCACGCACACGTTCAAGTCCGAGTTCAGCTGAAACCTGACAGCTTCACCAGCAGCACCGCGTGGAGGGAGATCATACTGCTGGCCCGAATCACCTTCGGTGGCGGGTTGGTAGGGGAGAGTTTGCTCGGTAGCGTCGGCGAGTGGTGCGTCCATTTGAACATCGCCATTGGCGAGGTCATCGAGGGTTGAGTCCATGTCTTCTTCGGGCGCGAGCTCTTCGTCACCTCGTTCGAGGACTGGGACTTTCTGATAGCGTTGGCTGAAGTGTGTGAGGACGCAGGCTTTGGCACGCATTCGCTGGGCGATACCCAGAGCTTCAGAGGTAGTGCTGTGGTTCTTTGCTTCCGCATCGCCCTGCAGCTCATCGTCGAAAGTCGCTTCGTGAATGCAGACCGTACTGCCTTGACCAATCCGCGCGAAGTCCTTCGACGGCCGACAATCACCAGAATAACTGACTTTGAAGCCAGAAGGTGTAGTGATGCTCACGGCGCGGGCACCATGACAGTGTCGAACTTGGACGGCTTGTATGTCGGCAAGACCCAATGCTGAAGGTGGGAGCACTGCTTCCTCTAGTCGCCTTTGCGACTCTTTCCGGCTCAGGTCTTTCAACTCAGCTGGTGGTATGAACCAGCCCAGCTTGGAGTAATCCCGACCATCTCTCGATACAGAGAGCGGTGCTAGCCTTGAGTGGCCGTAGTCTTCGAGAGCACTGTACTCAAGAAGCCACTGCAGCATAGCAGGCTCGGATATAACAGCCAAGCGCTTTTGCTGTAGCCTTGCGGTGTAATCGACTTCTTGATCTCTAGGAGAAGCTGGCTGGCTGCCATGTACTTGCCAATACCACTCCTTGATAACACTGGTGGTGCCCAGTTGGTGGTCAGCATGCATGTGGCTGATCCAAATGATCTTCAGATCATGCAGAATATGCTTCAGCTCAGTACCAAATACTCGTTTCAACTGGCCAAGCGTGTTCTCGCCCGCATCAAGTAGAATGTTGCCATAACCCGGCACTCTTACGAGCGTGGATGAAACGTTCCTGTACTTGCTCGGAAGAGCTGATCCAGTGCCGAGGGTGGTGACCTGTGCCTCCGCGGCCCCAGGAGGGAGACCGTCAAGCCACTTCTGCATGCCACTGTCGATGGTCTTCGACGACTCCTGGGCTTTCAACGCCTCCTCCACGACTTCTTTGGGAACCTCCGCAGCTATCTCCATGATCTTCAGCGCTGGTATCGCATCCTTCGCTGAAACCTCAATAGAAGGCTCCAGCTGCACGACCTGGCCTCGAGCAGCGATCCGTGCTGGCAAAGGCTTGCTTGTGCGCACGTCGTGGTGTGCTGACGTGCCGCCGTATGCTTGAGGAGCACCATCCTCAGCATCGTGTACTGGAATACTATACCGATCAGGATCGACCTCCCTAAGACGAACTGTCGCTGCCGCGGCGGAGTCGAGCGCGACATTGTTTGGACAGTAGTCTGGCGATGAAACCACATGTTCCAAGTGGCTGAACTCTTTCATGAACGCCTGTAGCGTGGGATCCGTCGCAACACCTTTGCCACATATCCATGTCACAGCACCAACACCTTCCATGACCTTACGCTCCCGCCATTCTGGTCTCGAGATGAGATTAGCAATGTACTCTGGCCCAGGCAAGTCAATGACGACGACGCCACCTCCGACTCTGCTAGGATCAAGGACTTGTTCAGCTGTGATCGTTTCTCCATCTTCATTTTGTACACTTTCGCCACCGGCCAACTGCGCCCAAGCACGACCCTTCGGAACTTTCAGCTTCTGTGCTCGCTCGGGATGAAATTTGCCTCGCTGCATGTGGTTCCTGATGATATAGCTGACGGCTTCCTTCGCGGGTTCTGTAGGAGGGAGACTTTCCACTAGAGCGCCGGGCCATGGTCTTCGAACAAGGACTTTGATATTGACGTCAGGTACTGGTTCCTTGCCGCCTGGCATTGGTCCACGATACTTCTCAATCTTGTTCGTTTGAGCGTTGCGAATGAAGACTGTTGCAGGCTGCTTGACGTCTGCAAGTGGTGTCTCGTACAGTGTGTCTAAGCGCCATGACGAGTTGAACATTTCTGACACGACAGCTTTGACAGTGAGGTAGTCCCGCTCCTTCTGTGTCAAGTCCCCGCTCACAGTGAGCGTGCAATTCCTCTCACCGAACGCCTCATCTAAGCTGCGTTTGCGCGGACTACGAGATTCGGGTGGTGTAGCACTGGCTCCATTCGCTACAATCGGTGAGATGGACATGGCCCACACCTTGATGTTCTCATCCGCCCAGAAAGGTGCCCACTCATCTTCCTGCTGCGTCCGCGTGTCCTCATCGCGAATCTCATGTATGTTGACTGGCATGCCCTTCCGGAACACATACCTCCTTGCAGTCGCCAACGTGTGATTCAGATTCGGGGGTCCAAATATCGTTAAGGTATTGCTCGCCTCCCCCTTAGCCTGCTCTTCCAATTGCTTCATCTCAGGCGTGCCGTCCATGATCCCAAGTCTCCTCGCTTTGCCTTTCACCTTCTTTAATGCATCTTCCCAGCTGCTAGCCTGACTACTCGCGGAGGAGTCTGCCAATGTTAAGATCATACCAATCAAGCCGCCCGTGTTCGTCCATTCCGTCCGTCCAGTTAAGAAGCACTCCGACACCTTCAACAGCCTCGCTCCCATCTGCACACATGCCCGCTGTGTGCCTTCAGCCAAGCTCCCAATCAAATATCTCTTGTTGGCGAAGTGTAGTAGCAGCGTAGTCCCTGGCGTATCCGCAGTCGGAGTGGTGAGGACCTGCACGTAGGACCTCATCTTGAATTCAGACCGGTACGTGGGCTTGACGTACTCTTTAAAGGCTGACGTCCAGTGCGGACCCAGTTGCGCCTTGTGTGCCTCGTAGAAGATTACCTCGCCAAGTGCGTTTCTTTTGGCTTGAATGTCGCTTGCCTGGTCATATCTTGAGTTCTTTCGTCCACCGATATGAAGCCTGTTATGCCAGGAGAAAGTCGGCGTGTCGTGGCGGTATTTTGCGCGAACTGAAGGTTCGAATTCTGCGGTCACTCGCTCCGGCTCTTTGGGTACAGGGTGCTGCTGCGGTGGCCGTTCCTCCGGCTCTGTTCGAGATTGGTGTCCAGTGAGGAGATTTGAAAGGGCTGGACTTATGCCCTTCTTCGCTGTAGGAATGGAGTGGAATTTGCGTGGCAATGGACGGCTCGCGTGTCGGTCGAAGTGGGAGATGGAAATGCCGTGAAATCGTAAAGTCGTTGTGCTCGTAATGCGCTTGGCTGGAATGCGCGTAGAAGCCAATGCGGCGATTTCACGTTAGCCAGAGAAACAACCGGCAATGTGCAGATCCCTATATACAGAGGTGGATGTAGAGGAAAGCTCGTACATATGAAGCCGCAACTTTTTGACATGACAGCGCGAATCCCTGCTCGGAGCGGAGCTGAGTCCGTTTCCATGTGAGAGTCATCGATCACTTCATGTTCCGAATCATTCAACAGCATCGACACGAAGACACAACAATGGTGCATTGAAGTACTGGAGCATTGTGAGATATGCAGCCAGACTAGTCTCATACCGTGCCAGCCTATATATCCCTCATGAAGTCATTTAAGAACTTGTTCCTCGCCACCCAGCTCCTGATCCTCTTGCCAAAGATCCACAGGGGAATCGTCAAAGCACATACAGCTACAAAACAAGCCCCAAGTACATTGAACACAGCCAGTGCCCCATCCTTGGCAAGCCACGAGTTGACAAAGTATGTCTATCAATCAAAGTCAGCACATCTTCGACCACCCAGGTCAATGCGCATGGCCGGGGCCAGAGGTGAGGGGACCGTACTCACCAACCCAAACGTCAATAAATTCCGCGTGTTAATCGCCACAAATGCCTCCTCCGCCAGTCGTGGATAACTATCGAGCACATACCCAAAGACACACGTACTTGCAAACGCCAGCGCCATGTTACTCAGCCCATAACAAAGCACCGGCCCACTCCAATGCGTCTGATAATGCACACTAGCCCCAAATCCAAAGAACCCCACACTCCCCACAATAACAACAACAAGCATCAAAACTAATCGAAACTCCGGCTCGTAGACACCATGGTTTCGACGCGCCATGCGGAGACAAATCCAGTCGTTTAGAGGGCCGGAGATGGCTTCGCCGATGATTGTGAGGATAAAGGAGGATAGACTGATAAGACCGGTTTGAGAGACGGAGAAATTGTAGGGCGGCGCGAGGAAAAGGACGCCGTTTACAACGGAGAAGACGACGATCCAGGTTAGGGTTGTGCCGTAGACGAGGAACCCCCAGAGGACGCACTGGAACAGAGGCAAGGATTAGGCTCCTCGTGTGACTAGATATGCGGAGGACGTGGGGACGATTTGACTTACGGGATAGAAGAAGACGATGAACGGCCGTGTGAAGATTTTCCAAATTGCGGCATCGCTGTAGCGGCCAGTGTAGAGGGCGAGACTCTTCCAGAACGACAGCTTGGGCTCGGTTGATGCGGTTGGGGATGTGCCGTTGCCGGTTATGGCGCCGAAGTTCTCATGTTCATGGTGTTCGATGTGGATGCCTTTCTCTGACGCTTTCTCGCCGCGTTCATTGTGCTCAAGGCTGGTCTTCGCCACTTCGAGCTCCCTTATGTTGACGCTGGGACGAATATATGCTGTCTCCGGGACGAAGAAGAGGATCCCGAGGCCGAAGATGCCGAAGAGGATGGCGCAGAAGCCGAACGTCCATTCGTAGCCAAGATCTTCGATGATGTAGCCGGAGACGAAGCCTGCGCCAGCGATGCCGCAGAGGAGGAAGAGGTTCCACGCTGCGATGCGAGTGCCGCGTTCGTGGACGAAGTAAATATCACTGATGGTGGCTTGAACGAGGACCTCATACGGTGCCATTCCGATGCCGCCGAGGACTCTGCTGCCGAGGAAGCTGCTATAGTTGTCCGCGACTGCGCCCTGGCCGATGGTCAACCACTGGTATGGACGTCGCGATGCGAGCTGACTGGCCCAGATGCTGACAATGAACAATATGACACTAGCCACCACATACACTGGCCTCTTGCCATAGATCTTCGCCAGCGGATTGAAGATGAACACGCACAAGCCTAGCATCAGGATCAGCCATGCGGTGGTTTGCGATAGGGTCTCGACAGTGATTCCGAGCTGCTTCGAAATCGGCACGAAGCCAGGACCGAGCATGGGACCATAAGCTCCAACGACCGCGGCGTTCATGCCAACGATGAACAAGATCATGTCCTTCTTCCACGTTGGCCACTTGAGTGGATCGTTAGGTGAGTCCGATGGCTGAGGAACGAGCAGAATGTGGCTGAAGCGGCCTGTGCCATGCTTCAAACGCCCGGCTGGTATGGCAGCGAGCTCTTCTGGTATGCCGGTTTGATCTTGGAGGAGTGCCTGATCATGTTAGTGACGTAGGGAGCTCCAAGGCATGTCTTACAGTCCCTGGCACAATCTCCATGCGATGACACTCGATGATACCGAACGCCATGGCTGTCTGCCTAGATCTGGAACAAGTCGATGCTGCTGCAACGATGGCGAGAGGGAACGTAAGATAACTTGCGAGGGACGATATGAGGTTCACCTACCTCCACACGGCAATCAACGACCATAGCTTTGCCGTCTGTGGGCTAAAGGCGCCTGGGATGACTGGGACATGATCGACACAGGACCTGTTGGTTGTGCTTTCTCATGACTCCGAAGAGGGGAACGTGAGGTAGCAGGTGCATCACTTCGTGTGAGACGGCGCCCGCGTCTCGTTACCATGGAGGCATCGGAATACGTTCACAGACGCCTCTTCCCCGGGAGTTCGCTAAGATGATCCATCGGCACAGGAGGTAGTTGCAGTAGTGGTTGGGAGGGTCGCCTAGGCGCGAGTCAAATGCGGAGAGAAGCTTCTCCACGTGTGGAGAACCTGAGAAGCTGCAACTGTCGATGTTCTGCCGTGTCTGCCTCGTGGTGCCAATAAGCAGCACCCTCGGGCATCAAATGCGAAGACCGCATATTGGACCCCTCTCTTTGTTGCATCGTCTGCATTTCTGTATTGACCGGCAGTCGAGGGCATGGCTCTTGCCGGCGTCACACGCCGTGTGGATCATGAGATCTGCCAGCGCTATCGTGTGAGATAAATGCCCAAGGACGCGTAGTGCGAGATGTCGATATGTACACTCGGTCTGGGATACAAGGTCCTAGTAGTCTGTTATTGCAGCTCTTCGCCAAATCAAGATGGCTCTTTCCTCGCACGAGACGGCTCGCCAAAGCAATGGCAGCGTCTACGCCGAAGCATCTGGCGTTCGGGGGGTGGTCGTGGGGGCTGGATTTGCAGGACTGACCGCAGCCATCGAATGTACGCGAAAGGGACATTCGTGTGTGGTGTTGGACAGCGTGAAGAAGATGAAGCAGCTGGGAGATATCATCTCCTTCGGATCAAACTCGGGGCGCATCTTCGGGAGATGGCCGGCCGTCAAGGAGAAGCTGCAACCAATCTGCCACAACACAAACAAGCTCGAGATACGCAGCTGGACGGGCGAGCATATCACCGATCAGCACTGGGGCCATGAGAATCAACTCTGGGGCACCGAGTACAATGGGCATCGAGGGGAGATCCACAAGATCATCTACGATCATGCCATTGAACAGGGCGTCGACATTCGGTTGGGGCAGCACGTGACTGAGTACTTCGAGAACGAGCAAGCGGCGGGCGTCATATCGAATGGACAACGTGTCGTGGGTGACATTGTTCTGGGAGCAGACGGTGTGCGATCAAAGGCAAGGGCACTCGTGCTTGGCTACGATGACTGGCCTAAGCCAAGCGGGTACGCCATCTTTCGGGCCTGGATGAGCAGTGAAGACATCGCGAAGGACGCCTTGACGAAGGACCTCGTAATACACGATGACTCGCATACCTGCTGGATCGGTCCTGACATACACTTCATCGCGGCCGCCGTCAAAGGTGGCAAGGAGTTCTCGTGGGTCTGCACGCACATCGACACGCGTGACGTAGACGAAGGCTGGTCTGAACCAGGCGACCATGAAGACGCATGTCGTATACTGGAAGGATGGGACCCCATCACTCATGCTGTTGTGCGAGTGACGCCTCCTGAGAAGCTGGTGGACTGGAAGCTGGTGTATCGTGATCCTCTGCCTACCTGGATATCTCCCAAGGGTCGTATAGCATTGATCGGAGATGCAGCACACCCGTTCCTGCCCACATCCATCCAGGGTGCATCACAAGCCATGGAAGACGGGGTATGCTTGGCAGTATGCTTGCAGCTCAGTGGAAAGCAGCATGTGACAGATGCGCTGAGAGCTTATGAGAAGATCAGATATGATAGAGTCTGCAAGGCGCAAAAGACAGGCGAGTCCACACGAGATCGATGGCATAAGGTAGGTGTTCTACTCCACAATGATCGCACCTCACTTTCGTACTGACATCTACTAGGCCGACTTCGAAAACCTGAAGAAGAACCCCGATGTCGTGAAGATCGCACGAGATCATGAAATTCTCGGCCACGATGCCGAAGCACATGCTTATAAGACATATCATCTACTTGTGGCTTCACTTGAGAATGCGAAGCTGTAGACCTGTCACATGGTAGCGACAAAAGCTGCACTTTTCAGCTGTAGTCTCACTTCAAAGCGCAAAGCTGTATCGCCTTCACAGGCTAGCTGCAAACGCTGGCATATACGCACTTCCACTGCTTTTCATCTTCTTTACTTACCTTACAACACAACATCGACCTGAAACTTCTCGACTATCATCACAAGCACGCTTGATACCACCGCAGCTTATAAGCGTAGACAACAAGCTTCGAAGTGGCTTGCAATACCACTACCATCAACAACTCACTTTTTTGGTGCCAATCTGGATCTCTCCACCTTTCAGCCATATTGCTAATACCGTCGCAGACACTTCGCTACTCTTACGTACACAGTCAACCACCACTGAGCTATCTGTCCAGTATGGCGCACACCTTTATCCTTTTCGACAAGGGCAAGAAAGACGAACTCGGTCGTCTTCACGTCGGCTATCGCGCCTCGGATTGGACTAAGGTGTGGTATGAGCCGGACCCAGACGGCGACGAGGACCCAGACGGGTTCGTAGGTCCGAGACTCTACAAGCTGTCGAGCGGCGCGGAGCAGAGACGTGAACCAATGATTGGAGAAGTGGTTTGGCTGCCGCACTTCAACATCAAGCACTTCGCGTCCGACAAAAAGCGTGAGAAGGAACGTCTCCATGCGCAATATCTCCTTGATGCTTGGCGCTATCTTTCCGAGGCCGATCCCAATCAAGTTCGTCAACTCGAAGAAGAGCTGGACGATCCAAAGCACCGACACTGGCAAGGCTGGTTCGACGAAGCCAAGAAGTGGAAGTCAAGCAGACTTCGGCAGCGAGCCAAGAGACGCAGATCACGCGAGGCTGCTGCGCAGAGCGCTGGGATTAACATTAGGGAGGTAGAGGTCACATCGGACACTTCCGATGATTCCACGTACGAGAGCGATGAAGACATGTTCGTTCGTGACAAGCCGATGGGCCTACCACCACCACGAGCCACCACCAAGCGCAAGGCAGGTGGTAACGGCGGTGGTCTGCCGAGGAAGAAAAATCCCAATAAGTCGAAGTCTTCTCCAGGCAACAAGTCAGATCGACGCAGCCAAGGCGATGATCAAGGACCCCCTATGATCGGCGGACTTGGAAACATGGGCGGAGCCGGCGGCTTGGGCGAGCAGAGACATCTCGGAGGTCCTCTCTTCCGCTCGCCCTTTGGCAGCTGGACCAACATTCCAGGACTTGGTGATAACCAGGACCAAGGCGACAACGCCTCCCTTGACTCCCGCCACTCGAATCTCTTCGACAATCGCTCGCCCGCACGTGGACTCCCGAATCGTCCTGCAAGCCGGAGCGATAGTGCTAGTGGGCGGTCTTCATTAGTACAGCGGGAAGCCGGCCAGGCTAAAATGAGAAATCAGTTCAGACAAGGACCTGCGGCTGGAGTAGGAGCCGACGTGGCGCGCGCTCGCGAACACAACGGCGACATGGGCGAAGCTGAAGCATTGAAGCAGGCCGTGAGAGAGTCGACTCAGAATGCAGAAGCCAGACGCAACGGCGACCAGAACAACATTCACATTGGCGAGAACGGCGCCACTGAGAACGGACCCCGCGAGAACGAAGTATAACGATCCATTGCCCACCGAAGGCTTGATCGCATCACAACTCCACAACATGACTTCGACATTTCCCGGGATGACTTCACAACATACATTCACGACATGACATCACGAGACCATCCCATAATACGACATCACGACATGAATCCACGAGCAAGCAACACATACATGAGCTTGGGACAATGTGTGATATCAAATCTGAAGGACAGTCCCAGCGACTACCAAGGACATGATTTATATCCACAAGCAGCTGCGGCATGCTACATGACTCTTGGCACATATGCAGTATCTTTAGCCTAAAGTAGAATTATCAATTATGGAGCACTATGCACACTCCGCAAGCTCTCTTTGCCGCGATATCCACCGCACTGCAGCTCTACGGCAATGCGTTGCCTGCAATCGTCACGTCACATGTTTCGCACCACACACTCAGTTTCACAATCGACACAGACCTCACCTTGTCGCCGCCCGCGCTCGTAAACCCTCTCGTACAACAACGCCGCCATTATGTCCCTGACTACCCTCATCCCCCCCACTGCTCTCCCCCAACCACTATACCTTCTCCTCGCCCTTTCATCCCTCCTCATTCCTCTCGTCCTCCTCACTCACGACCTCTATACCTACCTCCACCTCCCACCCGGGGGCCCACCCCTTCCCTTCATCGGCAATACACTCTCCCTCCCAAGAACCAAGCCTTGGCTTCAATTTCAGCAATGGTCCAAACAATACGGCCCGATCTTCACGGGCCGGACTGGCCGCAAACCTACGCTTGTGATCTTGGATCCTAAGGTGGCGATGGAGGTGATGCAGAAGCGAAGCTCCAAATTCTCCTCTAGACCAAGGATGGTCGTGATGGGAGAAGTGTATAGTAGTAACGCCAGTATTCTAACACAGCCCTATGGCAAAGCATAGTCTGTGAGACGCAAGCTGTTGCATCAAGCTCTCAATTCTGAGGCGCTAAAGTTGTATAAGCCGACGCAGGAGGCTGAGGCGACTAGACTTTGTAATGCTTTGCTGCGGAATCCGGAGGAGTGGGAGAAGGAGATTGAGAGGTTTACGAGTAGTGTTGTGTTTTGCGTTGCTTATGGGCATAGGATTGATTCGCTCGAGGCGCAGGTCATTAGAGAGCGCTTCAGGTCTATGCAGTACACGGCGGGTCTAAACATTCCTGGCAAGTTCATGGCTGAGACGTTCCCCGTTCTGGCGAAGTTGCCGTTGTGGGCGGCGACGTGGAAGAGGGAGGTGCAGGAGATGGGGAGGTTGGAGGGCGAGGCGAATTTGGCGCTTTTGGAGATGGTGAGGAGTGAGGTGGTGGAGGCGAGGGAGAAAGGGAACGCCTGAGGCTGTGCCGAACAGTCTTTGTAAGATGTTGCTAGAGCTGAGGGAGAGGGAGGATGTGCCGGGGAGTGAGAAGCATTTCTCGTATATTCCTGCTTCCCTTTTTGGGGCTGGATGGGATACGACTGCGAGTACGTTGTGTTCGGCGGCTTTGGGACTGGTGACGCATCCGAGCGTGTTGAAGACGGCGCAGGCAGAGCTTGATGCTGTTGTTGGAGATGGTAGAAGTCCGACCTTCGAGGATGAGCCGAATCTGCCCTATCTGCGAGCGTTGGTCAAGGAGACTCTGCGATGGCGACCGGTCGCTGTGCTCGGAGGTACACCGCATGCCTCAACAGAGCGTGATGTGTATGCCGGGTACCACATACCTGCTGGTACCACAGTTCTGGGTAACAATTGGGCCATCAATCTCAACGAGGAGTACTACCCTTGTCTACACCACTTCGATCCAGTCCGCTCCTTGTCCGACGCTGATCGTGCACAATTTGGTATCGAGAAGCAACCATACATTGGGCAGAAGACTCACCCATCGAAAGCAGGGCATTCTTCATTCGGCTGGGGTCGAAGGATCTGTCCAGGTGCTGATCTGGCAAACAACAGTCTCTTCATTGCGTTAAGCAAGCTACTGTGGGCCTATGACATCTTGCCGATCGAAGGCAGACATTACGACATCTTCGCATCGACGGATGGGTTCAATATGAGGCCGCAAAAGTTCGAGTGTGCAATCAGGGTGAGAAGTGAGAGGCATGGGCAGGTTTTGGAGGCAGAGCAACTCGATGCATTGAATTGGCTTGGAAAATTCTCGCCTTTCGAGTAGCGCACGGAGCGCTCGGCCTTCGCTGCTCTGCCTATGTTAGGTCGGGGGAGCAAGTAGCATGGCTTGGTGCATCCTCACCTGTCCGAAGCGTGTCCGCGGGTTTTGCACCGCCTCGCGGTGATCAACAGTCTTCTGTTCTCATGGCGCAATGTCAGCTGTGGAGCTCGCCAGGAGGACGTTGTAGTAGCGATTGTTCTCACCTTCTTGAAATCGCATATGCGCGTCGTACTTTGCGCCTTTATCCTTCCCCGAGCTCTTTCTCGTGCTTCCTCTCGCACAAAATCGAGTTCAACTCATCCTCCGTCACTCTGAACCTATACAGCCCTCCACCGTCATCTGCCGTGACCAAGCCCATGACGCCCTCAACACCAATATCGCCCCACACGCTGTCGCGCTCAATCTGCTGCCGCAACGCCGCCCGCGTGTCGTAGCTGGTAGAACGGAATGAAAGGAATTTGATCTCACCATTGGAAAACGCTCTGATGGCGTTCGGCTCATCGACGGTCTTCCACTCGGGGCTTCTATAATAGTCGATCTGGATGAGTTTGTTGCTGTAGATGATCTCGTCGAACTCGAGCTTGGTCTGTTTGCAGGCGGCCGAAAGGCCGGAGACTGGCAACTCGCCTTTGATGTTGGGATCATTGATGCTGGCCATGGCCACGAAGAAGTAGATGCGGTCGCGGAGCTCGCGTGGGAGTTCGAGTAGCATGCACTTGATTAGTGGCATGGTCTTGAGGTGCTCAAGGATTTCCTCCTTTAGGAAGACGAGTTCGAGTCGAGTGAGCGTTGCAGAGCGTACGGCGTCTGCGGCCCTACAAAAGTCAGAGGCCATTGTCGCGCTGCTTAGTGGATATGATCAGCGAGTATTTTCCACCGAGTGCTGCGGGTACAACCGGCTGATATGTTGGTATTGGTGTCCTTCGGCTTGGATGACGTCCGAACGGGACCGATGTGGATGTGGATGTGAAAGTGGTAATATGCTTGTTGTGAGCATTCTCCAACAATACGACCGAGAGTCCGCCGCTCACTACACATCAGCTGGCAATTCTCACCTCCGTCGCCGCGCTCCACAATGCTGCTCGAACCTGAATGCTCGCTTTAATCTCGGCGTGGTCCGCGTACGCATTGTAGCTCTATGAGTGGTTATCATGCAGGGCAACAGATCTGGTTGAGATTTGATCAGCTGCTTATGCTGCCATGGTGACTCAGCCAACGGCCACATAGGCCGACACGACGCTGTAAAAACGACCAAGCAGCATGATATACCGCCAGTGTCGTGATTTGAAGCCTCGTCTCCCAAGCCATAGACCATGATGCTGAATGGGCAAACGAGTTGTTCTGAATCGTCCTCAAGCTGTGATCCTGGTCGTCATGAACGCCCATCGCCTCTGCTCGCAACGTCTGTGCGTGCCGTACCTGCATGAGAAGTGCCGTTTCAGGTGAGCGAATGATGCCAAAGTGAAAAAGGTTGCATGGTTGGCTAGGCATCAAACGCACACGCATATTTTCACCTTCCGCAAAACTCTTCCTCTTGATAACTTGACAATCTTCTTTGCAAGCTCTTTCCCATCGACCTGTTCCTTCGACTGCCTCTCTTCAAGACTCTCCACGAACAAAAGACATCCGCCAGCAACATGTCTCTCTACCCACCTCCAGCTGGCGCCGCCGCCGAGTACAAGAAGGCGCTCGAGCTCTACGAGACAGGTGACACCATCGGAGCCACCTGCCAGGCCGTCAAGAACCTGAACGACGCCTACTGCCCAAGGTAAGCAAGAGCATTTACAGAAGCCGGTCTGTGGTGCCTGGGACATCGTCCCGAGGCGCCTGGCTGCGGCTCTTTCTGTGAGACAGCTAGGCTGACTTACATTACCTTAGGTACGTACAGATCAAGAACTTGCTCATGATCGGCACCTTGATCGAGGATGAGGGTCATGCACTCAACCACCTGACCTTGGCGGAGGTGATCTGCAAGACCCTGGCGGAAGACGTGGACACCCGCAGCGAGCAGGCACAGCAGATGATGGAGGATCTCCGCTTCGAGATTGAAGTGGCCAACCGCCGCCGTGAGGGTACAGACGGCCCGCTTCCATTGTCCAGTAAGGCGCGGGAGGTCCTCGATCACTCGGTCCTGGGCCTGGCGCCTGAGCTCGATATCTCGATGGGTCTGCGTGACTACATCAAGCAGAGTAAGTCTTCACGTCGCTTCATCACATCGCAAACACTGATGCTTGCAGTCATGGCATCTCGTATCGCCGCCGAGAAGGAGGCCATCAATCTTCGCCTCGAGATCTCTCGCCTTGCGAAGAACCAGTCCGAAGCGACCAGACAGCTCGCAGTCTTGCACGTCCAGAACAGTCAGGTCAGCAGCCAGAAACGCCGCCTCGGAGCCTACGGTGGCTTCATGTGAGTCGTCGACAACCCCACGCGTGGAGTGACATCAACTAACACATCTCACAGGCTCAACCTCATCGTCGTCTGCTGTGGCTTCGTCTTCCTGTTCTTCTTTGGCTGGAACCGCAGCATCTGAATGGAACACAGAACGTCACGACTGACAATGACTATGGCACACGCATGTAAGTCTTCACCATCATCAAACCTCATCCACTGACCCCTCGCGCAGGCTCATACGCGTCAAAATAGTTCCCTTGACTCATCCCACCGTGCAGAAGGCCGCATGATTTGCAAGAGACATGGAATGATACACGGACACCTCATCGCGCTTGATGGGCCACATTGGTGGGCCATTGTTATAGATGAAGCAGTGGGAATTCAAACTTGAACAAAGTGAATGATGAAGTCGGGTGTGCTCTACCTCGGCAGGCATCAACCTATCTGGGCACAGATCAGGCGAACACGACTGACATGGAGCATGCACTCTAACTTTCACCCCCTTCGCTATTCGTACCCTTTTCCACCACATCCTCATCCTCTCGCTTGTTACCTCTCACTTGGCGCAATTCCTCATCGAGGTACCTCGCCTGCAACACCAACGTTCGGCCGTCGACCACTCACACACGTGAAGCGAGCTTGTACGAAAACTTGCGATAGTTCATCGTGGACAACCGTACAAACTGAGATGTCGGCCTGCCGGAATAACGAGGATATGCTGCGATCGGAAAGTATGGACATCGTGTAGCTGAGAAGAGCAAGGTCCACCCGGTCTCGTCGGCGTGAAAATATCGATTTCCCACAAGCCTCTGCTGGGCTCTGCAAGATTTGGGATGGAAGTATGCTTAATTTACTCCTATTGCGCTGGACTGTGAACCATGTCACCGTGCAATGACTCTTCAGGCTAGTGGTGCAGCTTAAGGCGAGAGCACCACCCGTCTTTGGATTCTTCTTTGAGTGTTGGCCTTGTTTCAGGCGGTCTGTACAAGACGGCGACCGTTCCTCTTGCCACGTCCGTAGGTTTGAAGGGTCGTTACTTCGCATTGCGTCATTTGCATCTTACATTGTACAGATTTTCAGGAGGATGCTATACAAAACTGCCCTGCTGACGCTGGGCTCGCTGTCTGCCTTTGCTGAGGCACAGTATGCATACCCACAAGCGTGCACTGGTGTTTGCGTCGACACTCACGATCCGTCAATCGTCCGTCGCGAAAGCGATGGCCTCTACTTCCGCTTCTCGACGGGAGGACTGATCTCGATACATACCGCGCCGGATATCACTGGACCATGGACCTTTGCATGCAAGATGCTGTCGATGAACGCGAAGGTCACCCAGGAAGACAACCCAGGCAGTGACCTGTGGGCTCCAGATGTTAGCCTAGTAGGCAATACCTACTACGTCTACTACAGTGTCAGCACCTTCGGCACGCAAAACAGTGGCATTGGCTTAGCCAGATCGACCTCCATGGATTGTGGAACGTTCACTGATGCAGGTAGTGTTGGCATCACTTCTCGAGAAGGCTCCGCGTACAATGCGATCGATGCCAACTTGCTAAACGACAGCGGCGTCTATCGCGTTACCTTCGGATCGTTCTGGAGCAATCTCTATCAGGTACAGATGAACGGCCCGCTGACGAAAGCGTCGAGCTCATCGGTCCAGCTTGCATACGATCCGGCCTATCCACATCAGATGGAGAGTCCTTCTCTCATCAAGGTCGGCAGCTACTACTACTTGTTCTTCTCGGCGGGTCAATGCTGCGGCTTCGATACAACTCCAGCTCCTCCGGGAACAGAATATCACATCAAAGTTTGCAGGTCCAAGAGCCCGAACAGTAGATTCGTGAGTGTTCGCAACCAGAAGGAAGAACTTCTGCTGATACTGTGTAGGTGGACCAATCCGGCACGGACTGTCGCAAAGGGGGCGGAACTACGATACTCGCGTCGCATGATAATATCTACGGTCCAGGAGGGCAGTTTGCATACAAAGATCCAAAAAACGGCTGGGTCCTCGTGTACCATTACAGTAAGTTGAAATCCCGGTCTCAGCCTTGCTGGTGACATTTGCTAACACATCTGCTGAATAGTCAACACCAAGATTGGCTACGCTGACGGCCAGACGCAATTCGGTTGGAACTACCTCAACTTCAGTAGCGGCTGGCCTGTCCTCGTGTGATCAAACGACAGTACTAATACGGGTCCACAGCATACTTGTAGGGTAGCACAGATTTGTGAGTAGATTTCGAGGTACTGACGATGTGTACGTACAAGCGAAGAAGTTCAAACCCGGTGAGCAAGCACTGTCAGCTGTGCATCTCGCCATCGATGCTTCCACGTAGCAAGCCACGCAGCATCGCCATGTGGGTGGAGATGCGAGGACGTGTCATGATGTGATGACTCCAGCGAAGCATCGGGAAGGGCTGTCCTTGCTGTGCGGGTCGTGGCCTGATGCCGGTGTCTTGCACGTCTCGTATCAAGATCGTGATGCTCTTGTTGGCGTGTCGTAGGAGGTTTGCTGTTGATTTGTGAGCAGCATCGCACAACGTACACGATGATGTCGCGGTGAGCGACCGACAAGATGATCTGTCGAGATATGTGCAACTCTGCAGCGAAACACTTCCACAGCTCACGTGCTCGCTGCCAGCTTTTAACGAAGCGAGACAGCGGAAGCCATGCCCGGAAAGGCTTAGGCTCTGACGTCCGCCCTTTCTAGATGATCCGAGAAGCTTCTTGGGCTTCACGAGCAGCGACTCGACCAATCGAGGTCTTTGGGACACAACGTACATATTCCTGCTGTTACACTTCCTGCACTCCTCAACTCTTCCTTCCTCACTGTCGAGACCCAATCAAAGCGCGAACCACGGCGCAAGTGCCGAAGCACTTACATACTCTGCACTTCTCAAACATCCTCCACTGCAACGACTACTCTTCAACGCACATACCATAAGGGCACCTCGCAATCATGGCGCAGGGCATGTCCTTCACGGACAAGGCTACGCAGGCTTTGTCAGACGCACAAGACATCGCACAGCAGCATGCACACTCTCAGATGCTGCCCATACATCTGGCCGTGGCCCTCATAGACCCACTACCAGACCCGTCAAAAGACCAGCAAAACAACTCTGCACACGCATCGCACGCAGCAAGCTCAGCGCCACTGTTCAAGCAAGTCATCGAACGAGCACATGGTGACCCACAACTACTAGAACGATCACTGAACAGAGTGCTGGTGCGAACTCCTTCGCAAGACCCACCGCCGGAGAATGTCTCAGTCTCGCCTTCCTTCTCGAAAGTCCTTCGTAGCGCGAACGAACTGTCGAAGACGCAAAAGGACTCCTACATCGCAGTTGATCATCTTATCCAGACACTCGTGCAAGACGACACAATCAAGAAGTGTCTCGCAGAAGCCAATGTACCAAATCCAAAAACTGTTCAAGATGCAGTTCAGGCAATTCGAGGCACAAAGCGCGTGGACAGCAAGACTGCAGATGCAGAGCAAGAGCACGAGAACCTCAAGAAATTTACGATTGACATGACGGCAATGGCAAGAGAAGGCAAGATTGATCCTGTCATCGGCCGTGAGGAGGAGATTAGGCGAGTCATCAGAATCCTGTCAAGACGGACGAAGAACAACCCAGTCTTGATTGGTGAGCCTGGTGTCGGAAAGACCACTGTCGTCGAAGGTCTGGCACGGAGAATTGTCGATGCAGATGTTCCGGCAGGTCTTGCGGCCTGTAAACTTCTGTCGCTCGACGTTGGTGCTCTGGTTGCTGGCTCCAAATACCGAGGAGAGTTCGAAGAGCGCATGAAGGGCGTGCTCAAGGAGATTGAAGACAGCAAGGAGATGATTGTTCTCTTCGTTGACGAAATCCACTTGCTCATGGGCGCTGGCTCGTCAGGCGAGGGTGGCATGGATGCAGCCAACTTGCTGAAGCCAATGCTTGCACGTGGACAGCTTCACTGTATTGGCGCAACAACTCTGGCTGAGTACAGGAAGTACATAGAGAAAGACCAGGCATTTGAGCGTCGTTTCCAGCAAGTCCTGGTCAAGGAGCCCTCGATCTCGGAGACAATATCCATCCTCCGTGGTCTGAAGGAGAAGTACGAAGTTCACCACGGTGTCACCATTCTCGACGGTGCCATTGTGTCAGCCGCGACACTCGCTGCACGCTACCTCACACAACGACGACTGCCCGATTCTGCTGTTGACTTGGTCGATGAAGCAGCGGCAGCTGTCCGCGTAGCACGTGAGTCACAGCCCGAGATCCTCGACAACATGGAACGCAAGCTTCGCCAGCTCGAAATCGAAATCCATGCACTCGATCGTGAGAAGGACGAAGCATCGCAGGCACGACTTCGCGAGGCTCGTGCAGAGAAGGCCAACATCGAAGAGGAGCTCAAGCCTCTGCGCGAGAAATACGAGAGTGAGAAGAGCAGGTCAAAGGAGATACAAGAAGCCAAGATCAAGCTTGATCAACTTCGGAACAAGCAGCTCGAGGCTGAACGTACTCGCGACCTGCAGACTGCGTCCGATCTCAAGTACTACGCCATTCCCAATGTCGAGCAGCGGATCGATGAGCTCGAGAGGGCGAAGGCTGTAGCTGACAAGGAGGAAGCGGCACGTCTGGCGGCCAGTGGCGAGCATTCACTAGTCGCGGATGCTGTCGGTCCTGATCAAATCAACGAGATTGTCGGTCGCTGGACTGGTATTCCCGTCACACGACTGAAGACCACCGAGAAGGAGAAGCTACTCCAGATGGAGAAAGTGCTTGGCCACCAAGTTGTTGGTCAGAAGGAGGCCGTTACCGCAGTCGCCAACTCGATCAGATTACAACGTTCTGGTCTTGCCAACCCTGGTCAACCTCCATCATTTCTCTTCTGCGGTCCGTCAGGTACTGGTAAGACGCTGCTCACCAAAGCGCTTGCTGAGTTTTTGTTCGATGATCCGAAGTCCATGATCCGATTCGACATGTCAGAGTATCAAGAGCGACACTCATTGTCGCGTATGATTGGTGCTCCACCTGGATATGTTGGTCACGATGCCGGAGGTCAACTGACTGAAGCACTTCGCCGGAAACCATTCAGCATCCTGCTCTTCGACGAAGTTGAGAAGGCTGCCAAGGAAGTTTTGACTGTCCTACTGCAGCTCATGGACGACGGTCGCATCACTGACGGCCAAGGTCGCGTTGTTGACGCGAAGAACTGCATCGTCGTTATGACCTCCAACTTGGGAGCTGAATACCTCAGCAGACCAAACGCAGCTGACGGCCGTATCGACCCCACAACCAAGGAGCTCGTGATGCAGGCACTTCGGAACTACTTCCTGCCAGAGTTTCTCAACCGTATCTCCAGCATTGTCATCTTCAACAGACTTACGAAGAAGGAAATCCGGAAAATTGTGGACGTCAGACTGGACGAGATCCAAAAGCGACTCCAAGGCAATGGCAGGAACGTCAAGATCGTTCTGTCGAATGAAGTCAAGGATTACCTTGGAGAAGCTGGCTACTCACCTGCCTACGGTGCTCGTCCACTGCAGCGTCTCATTGAGAAGGAAGTTCTCAACCGTCTGGCCGTGCTGATCCTCAGAGGTGCCGTTCGAGATGGCGAGAATGCTCGCGTCGACCTTGAGGATGGGCATATTGTTGTCCTTCCCAACCACGGCGAGAGCGACCTTGAAGATGATGACGAGGAGATGTGGGATGAAGAGGACGCTGTCGAGGAATTGAATGGCGACGCAGGAGATATGGATCTATACGAAGAGTAAATGGCTGATGAAGAACAAAGACGGACACGATCATGAGGTATGAGATATGAGGTGGGTTTTGTGAAAAGCGTTCAAGCGGGCGCAGGCGTCTAAGAGGGAGGCGATACGGTATAGGGGTGGAAATCATGGTATAGATAATGGCTCCTGGGTAGATCAGGCTTGAGGAATGCGGAAAAAGAGGTTCATGACAAGTGTCGTTTTCCAACAGTAATGTGTTCATCACACTCTTCTGAAGTCACATCTGACACGTTTCGTCGCTGATTAAACGTTCAACTAAATCGTTGCACCATTGTGAAAGCTTGTGAAAATAGAACGATGGCGCGAGCTCGGTAGGGACGGGGCGTTGGATCCGAGGCATAGCGAACAGATCGCCATCTGGCCCCCTCGGCCTGTAATGTGGGCGATGCCCTGCCACTCTGGGGACTTGCTGACGACTTCGAAGCATCACGTTGAATCGATTGCTACAAGACATATCAATCACTCTTCACAATATCATACCACATCATTACGAGGAGATATCTCTGAAGGATCTCTGCAGAATCAGGAACCGCTTGGCTAAGCTTTTCCTCAGGGACCCGCTACTCGCCAGAAATAGTGCTGACCGGCGACACGTACCTCCTACCTCCAAGCTGCCACTTCGAGGGCTTCATCCCTGGTCACGACACGACTCGGCCACGATTTCCCCTCTCCCTCTCTCTCTCTCTCACACACACACCTTTCACACCCCTTCCACGCGACAACATCGACAGAGCTCTTCCGTCCTCCAGCGAGTGACGCCAACGACACTCCTACCACCACCGAGCACCACCCACACCACCCACACCACCCTCCGACCAGACCATGTCCATATCTTAGTCGTCGTACCACATCGCAATCGCATACCCCCAACCCACACGTGCGCATCCTCGTCACCGCACTGTCATGATAGAAGATAAATATATCGGCCTCGCCCTGGCCGTAACCTCGACCCTCGGCATCGGCGCCTCCTTCGTAATAACCAAAAAGGGCCTCAACGCCGCCGCCGAGCGCCACGGCTTCGAAGGTGATGGATTTGCATACCTCAAGAACCCTGTATGGTGGGCTGGAATACTCACAATGGTCGTTGGCGAGATTTGTAACTTCTCCGCGTACGCGTTTGCGCCGGCGATATTGGTCACGCCGCTGGGTGCACTATCTGTGTTGATTGGAGCGGTGCTGGGGAGTTATTTTTTGGGGGAGAAGTTGGGGATACTGGGAAGGGTGGGGTGTGCGATTTGTCTGGTGGGGAGTGTGGTAATTGTGTTGCATGCGCCGCCGGATAAAGAGTTGGGGAATATTGATGAGTTGTTGCATTATGCTATGCAGCTTGGTATGTACAGAATCAGCCCAACAGGAGTAGAGGATGGATGTGCTGACTATAGGGACAACAGGCTTCATGACATACTGCACGATTGTGACAATCTTTGCGATTGTCATGATTTATAAGATTGCGCCGGTATACGGGAAGAAGAATCCGATGATATATCTGAGCATCTGCTCGAGTGTTGGTTCGATTTCGATTATGGCGATTAAAGGGTTTGGGATCGCGGTCAAGTTGACTCTTGGAGGGAACAACCAGTTCAGCCATCCTTCGACATACGTCTTTGCGACCGTGGTGGTTGTCTGCATCATGACCCAGATGAACTACTTCAACAAGGCGTTGAGTCAGTTCAATACGAATATGTGAGTCGCACAGCATTGCAATGCCGGCCTGGTCGGAGTACTGACGAGGACTACAGTGTCAACCCGCTCTACTACGTGACGTTCACGACTTGCACCCTGATCGCCTCCTTCATCCTATTCCGCGGCTTCAATACCTCTGACCCGGTCAACACAATCTCCCTCCTCTGCGGGTTCCTCACGATCTTCACCGGTGTCTACCTCCTCAACCTCTCCCGCGAAGACCCCGATGGCGAGAACCTAGGAATCAAGGATCGCCGAGGAGTATATCACGAGGTCGATGGCATCCCGACAGATGGTCTTACAGGTCTGCAGACACGACTAAGCATGCAGGCGAGAAGAAGCGAGGATGGAGGACATCATAGGAGGAGCAATAGTTGGGGTCTGCGAAGTCCGTCAGGGCAAAGGAGAGCAGCCCCATTTGGAAGGGAACAGGAAGGTCTGATACACAACTACGATGTGGAGGCAAACCAATTGGGCGATTTGGCAGAAGACTCAGACGAGGACACTTCCAGCTCGAACCAAAAACGAACATCCTTCGACGATGCGAACGGTAGAAGAGTCACGATGAATGGAAATGCAGAAAGCAATTCCTTTAGTGGGCCCAGAAGGACAGGCACAATCGCATCGGAAACTGTAAGAGCGGGCGGAAAGAGCTTTGACAATGCAAGACGGTGACACGATTCCACGGGAGATGCGATGCCTGGATAGAGTGAAATATGAACGCAGAACATGAGAATTCGGGAATTAAGATGTACAGAGGAAGGCGTTCGTGGTGTCCCAAAAGGGTGGGCTTTTCTGTTTGTTGAAATGAGGTGGCCTAGTGCTGCATCGGGAGGGTGTGATTATGGGTCATGCATGGATGAGATGGCGTTGTGGGATTTCAGCTGCCGCAGACATGTAGTAGCGGAGGTGGGATATGTGCTGCGCCTTTGAGGAGGTGGTAGCGCTATGTAGAATTATCGATAGTTGGCATTCAGATGCGTGGAGAGACGGAGAGAGGAAGTATGTAAGATGTCGAAATCCAGCTGTTCTCAGAGGATGCAGAGTGCGAGCATTGAAGTGTCAGACCAGCGGTAATGATATGCTGACCGATTCCCAGACACGAAGATGGCATACCAGAAGCAGAAGGCGAACGGTCACGGCCATCGCAACAGCTGTCCAAGCCTGGAGTCGGTCGATCCGATGCCAATGCTGCATCTGATGAATCTGTTCAAGCTCAATACGTGGCGCTGAACTAAGCACGACGCGTAACTAAGCACGACGCCTTACATCGAGACAACCATGACTGTCGAGTGAAGCAGAAACCTTGGAAGATATACGGGCTACGTACTCTCACACTGAAAGGGAAAGCGAAAGTCAGGGTCATACTCTGCTGTGGCATTGGGTGCTCCTTCGAAAGGAGCGGTGGCTTCTCGATGTTTTGTCTAAGACAAGCTGGAAACAATGAGCAACAACAATCGCCTGTGCTACTGGGGCGACTGCCTAGGATTCATGGGTGATCATCACCATCACTATCAGCCTTCTTGAAGCCAACAAAGCTTGGAGCTGCTTATGCCGGACAACTATCGGAGTGGCCAGGCCAGAGCTGCCTAAATGGTCTTTCATAGACTACCACTTTACCACGGCACCAAGGACGATTATTGAGGGGCGGCGACAAGGTTTTGGCTGTTCATGTGGATATGAGGGAAAATTTGTCAGCAGGTCCAAATACAAGCCATATGCGAGTCGTCGAGGGTGTATAGGTACATATTCGCTAGGAATCAACGCCATCGACAAGCTGTTCTGCTTGGACGGCGCAGTGGTCGGTACTGGGTGCTACGGGCATTGTCTTCTTCGGATGTTCCACTGAAGAATGCGAAGGTCGGATGGGCTTTCGAGCCGTTTGAGCAGAGGCGTCTTGTTCTTTTTGCTGTCCAGCTGATCTTGGAAACGTCACGATGTCCGATACTCGGGAGGGTAAGGATGGAGACCTGTGGACTGCAGAAAGAGATCCTCGCGGATGTAAGTCCTAACATGTCCTGAGTGTGAGCTTTCACTACTGGTCGAGGGAAGAATGAGCTATTCGCGAGATGACTTTCTCTGTGCAGCGGCGCCCATGACAAGGAAGAGGCCTTTTGCGCGATCAATGTGAGGTGCTGCTAATGACGACGAGACAGGCCATGCTGCAAGCAAAACAAACGAGGCCCGTGCATTGGCATGAGGTTGCTGCTCAGAGTCCAAGTGATCACAGCCTGTCATGATGGCTTGGCACAGGTAGCTTCTCGTGGCTCCAGGGACACACGCTTCGCCACTACACCAGCAGCACCGCTTATCGAGGAAAGTAGATCTGTAATAACACATGTATGCTACCCCAGCTGATCCATCTGGCATGTGATCAAGGCTCGATATGCAGACTTTTATACCCGTACAATGGGAGCGCGAGTCATATATATTGCCCGGATACTTCGAGCTTCCGACAAGCATCTCTGCCTACGTGGCGAACTGGTACGGAGACCGTGAGTGTACATCATGATCCGTACAGCTATAAGATGGTGAACTCTCTGGATGGAGCAAAGTCGTGCAGCGGCAACTGACTTGGCCAGCTCGGATGCCACATGGGCAGTGATGCTTTGGTTTTTTCGCTCGTATTCATTGCGTTTGTATTGGACATCGGGTCGTTCAATAATTTCCAAGCAAGGATAGCAACACATCGTCTGCACTGCGTCGAGCCGTGTACTGCCTTAAAAGGAGCAGATAGCTTGAGCGAAACGTCAAGTATAGGCAAGAGGAGGAAAAGGAGAACAATCACCGCTGGCACAACCGCACAAAGCAAAAACGCGACGACGCCATCAACAACTAGCATTACGGCGGTTCTCCTCTAAAGCTCTCCCGCAGTCACCTTGCAGTGACTACTTTACCATCACGGCCAAGGGCGATTGCTGAAGCAAACAGAAGCTTTGAACCTTACATTCCTTCTTCGCCCGAGTGTGCTCTTGCATGTGATCGTGAAACTCCCAGAGAATCGTTGTCGTATACAGACGACCTGGAGAGTACTCTCTTTGACACGAATCCCTGCTCGCATGGCCCAGTGAGTGGTTATTGATGCCAATATTGGCACACTACTGTTCCCATATGCATGACGAGCTTTCCTTTTCGAATATGTGCAAAGCGTACACGTTAAGATCAGGAAATAGTCCTGTCCAGTCTGGCGCACAGTGAGAACTTGTTTCTTTCCTCGAGTCGTTCTTCGCTGGCTAAAAATGGGCTGTGAATAGTCATTATAACACAGGTTGCTTCCCTCCCATCTTCATACCATCGTATCTACGTATATACAGCTATCGATATATGCCCAGCCATACCCGTCACCTTCATGCAGCTTTATCATTGTGTATCACTCCCCGAACTCCGCGCTCGCTATACAAGAGTAGTAGTCCTCCAGTGGTATCACATCAAAAGCCCAAGAAAAAAAAAGTCCAAGCCCTCGCTGTGCTCGCTCGCTGAATGTACGTGATACTCAATGCAACATAGGCCTATACTGAACATGGCCGTTCCAATTCCGGAGATGTTGGTGCTGAGCTCAAAAGCCCAACTCGCTAAAGATTTTTTCCGCCATGGATCTGCCTTCACCGTCGCCTTCGCTGAAGATGGTCGGGATCGGGATATGCACCTCCTGCCTCGGTCGGGGCGTCTGCAGTTGCGATGGTGACATTGTGATTGTCTTGGTCAATGAATGGTTGCTTCCCGATGCCAGGCTTGGGAGGGAGTAGTTCATGAACGTTGGTGACAGGAAGCGTGGATGTGATCGGCCGTTCGCTGCGACATTCATCGTCTCATATTGAGCTCGATCCTGGCTGGAATCGAGCGACCAGTGGCTCTCCGCAGTCTCTAAAACGCCAACATCGTCCGCGGTGGGGCGATCACTGCTGCTGCATGATGTTTGCGCCGACAGTCTGAATGGCGTATCATGCCCATCGGTGTCGACAGTGGAAGCACTGAAAGTCGGAGAGCCTAGATCGAACGCTGCACCTTCGCTGTCAGGTGTCGGGTGCTCATCGACATCTTCCGAAGCGCGGTGCGAATGACACGACGCCGAAGATGCCGGTGAACTTTCGTCCAAGTAGTTCCGAATCTCCATATTTGGCAGAGAGTACATTCGAGGTCGGTGCTGTTCAGGGTCTTGTGTCAAGCTTGTGCCTGGACGTGAGCCGTAGAATTGCACGTTCTGCACAGACATCGGTCCGAGACTGAGCTCAGAGATTCGTCTCATTTGCTTGCAGGTATGTTCATCGAGCTCTCGATCGACGGGAGCATCTGCGGCATGTTTCGTCACATTGTCAGACGTGAACATGGCTGCTTCAAGCGCCTCATCCGATCCAAGTGGTGTAGGACCCAACTCACCCGGGTACGGAAAGCCTGGAAGCCCATCGCGGTCCTGATCGTCAGAGTACTCCGATGCTTCCAGATAGAAAGTGCCATAGGTCACGTTGTCGGCCGCCGAGGGGGCCTCATGTATCGAAGACGGAGAAATCGGCCTCGAAATGTCGTCCTTCACCGGCATGTACTGCGACATCTTGCTATCGCGCGATCCCTGAGGTGCTTCGTGGTGTGCAGTAGACACCGGCGAGACTACCTCATCCGCCACAATCACAGATCGATTCTGATTCTCCAGACGGCCATCCAGCGCCTCGTCAGACAGACAGCGTGAATGTATCTTGGAGAGAGGCGGAGGTTCAAGCGCAGCCATTTTCTGAGCCGGATCCAGAGTCTTCTCCCGGCCCGCATTCGCAAGACTGCCAGCTATATCCTCGGTGACACCATTTGCGCTTTGACACCGTGTTGGTGGCTCCACCATCTCATACGGCACCTCGATGATATTCACCGCTTGGCCAGGTAACAGCGGACAGCTAGTTGTGTGTTGGTGTCTGTCATCGTAGGCGTCGATGTCATAGTTGAGTCGATAGTAATACCAGTAAGTGCCACCCTGTTTAAGTCCTCCGCTCCGTGGCTTAGTCCAGTGAAAGTCCTCGCCATCGAAGATGATATTCTCGAACTTGAAGCATCCCGAGTAGAACCCATTCCCTCGCCTTCGATCATGATGCATGCGATACGGCTGGTTGAAGTTGTCCCACGATCCCATAAGCTCCACTGTCCGTACTTCTGGCGATGCTCTGAACAGAAACGTTACGAGCGTTTCCGGGTCCATGGCGGTGGAGCAGTTCAGCGACCGGCTTCGTTCAACGGTTTCCCAACCGCAATCGAATCGGTCTCCAACGACTTCCTGCTACCACACCATCGTCGTTCGTTTCGCATGCAACGAAGAAGACACCGGGGACCCAGGGCAAGTAATGAGCAAGTTGGCCTGTAAACAGAGGTGGGGAATGGATGGATCTCCAGCCAAAGTTCCTGCACGATCGTTCCTGCCAGATACAGATGCGGGATCTCCTCGAGTCCAGAGCCGCCCGCGGATCGCACGCGTCCTTATCAGCCGCGCGGTGTGATATGATATAGAGCGGGAAGCAGCGCAATAGGAAGCAGCGAATACCCGAATCAGAGATCGGTACACGCGTGTACAGGCGAGACAGAGAGAGGCAACGCTCAACAAAACGGTGAAGCGGGCGCGAAATACGATATTATTATTATTACCTGCTGAGCACAAACAAGCCTGCGAACGTGCAAGAGCTATAGCCGCGGTGACGTCGGAACTGTAGGCCGCGGGGACTCGAGGGAAAGAATAGCAGGGGTCAGGAAGATGACAAGGATGCCCAGGTGCGCAGTCGTGCTGTGGAATTATTATCGTTATCAGTTTCTGGATGTGAGAGTTCCCAATTCTGGTAGGCGCCGTTGCCATGCCACAGCCACTGCTGTCGCGATGGGTGCGCTAGCGAGGCGAGCTTGGATCATGGGTGTCGGGCCCTGGATGCGATCAATACATCTCGAATGTGAGATTGCCGTGGTGCACATGTCGACGTGGCACTGAGATTGCCAGAGTTCTGGTGGTGGTGTTGTGTTGTTCTACTGTACTGCACGAGCTCCGCTCCTCCCATCTCGGCAGCTTTCAGCTCTCACCAAACACGCCTCGCCTCGCCTCGCCTCGCTTCACTTACAGCAGAACACGCCGTTGCAACCTGTAGCTTGAATGCAGTACAAGCGCAGCGAAAAGCGCGCCAACGACCGAGGAACCTGCAGCACCCCTCGTGGTAATTTACGGAGCCAGGAGCGGTTGGTAGGGCGAGGTCAAAACAAGGAACACAATTGACTTGCCGCGCTTGCATTGGCGCGTTGTGATTCGATATTTCGCACTCCCGCTAGACTCCACAGTTGGAATCCGCTTCGGCTGCACCGTTCCGGCCGCGGCGGACAAGGAAGAGAGCAGATATTGTGGCACGATTGTCGTCCGTCTTCCTCAGACTCCAGCAACAGCGATGATAACGAGAGCAGGCAAGTACGTCGCAGAAATGAGGTGAGCGGAGGCCCTGCTGGAGTTCGTCACTCCGAGTCTAGACATGGAAACCCCTACTGCAAAACCCCGGATGAACGGTACTCACGACCCGAAACATCGACCACGAGCTCGTGAGACGTTTCGTCGGTGGTTCCACGACTTGACAAACGTCGTTCGCGTGGCGACAGAAAGACTGTACAGCCGCGCGAGCACCACCGGCATGGAGCCCGGACGTTATAGATGCGAATGGACAGCGCGAGCACTCCACGGACTGTGTCGTGACTAATGCTCGTCACTGCAGCACCGAGGGCGTGGCACGAAACTGTGATTGGCAATTCATCAAGGTTCTCGTTCAAGAACTGACTTCCAGACTCGTCACAGACTTCGCGAGAAGTCATGCCACCAACGATACTCGGCGCATGCTGTGCGCAATCTAATGTCGTAGAGTGCAATGGCTCAATCAAGAGAAGAATCCCCTCGCCTCATTCCTCCCCCTTCTCCATGCTGAACGCCTCCATCTTCACAGCACCTGATATAACCTCCATCCCACTCCTCCCATTCTGCGCACCACCATTCATAGGCTGCACCCTCAACCTCCAATGCAACTTCCTCACGATCCACTCCTCCACTTCACTGCTGTCGTCTTCATTCGGTTTCCGCTTCTTACTCCTGATTCTAGGATGGCTACCCTCCTCGCGATCGTCTGCATCACTGCTAGTCGAAGTCCATCGTCTGCCATCCACAAAGACATTCGCGTCCGCGCCAATGCGACACTTCACGCGCTCCTCGCTCATGCCGGTATTAAAGGGGCTGACTGGTAAACTCAAGACTCCTGCCCCACGTTCCATCATCATGAGGCCGAGGGGTTGGGTCACTGGGAGGTTCCTTTTGTTGGCGATGACGTTGAAGAGGCTGCTGATTCGCGAAAGAGTTTGTTTGAACAATGTTACGCGGCACATTCTGGCGTCTGGGAGGGATCCACGGGCTTCGACTGAGAGAAAGGTATTTTCCTCGCCGGTGATTTCGATGATGAGACTGTACGCTTCCGTGTCGACGTAGGGTCGCTGGTAGTATACCCAGCCTGGACTAACAGTGGCGCTGCTGGAGGGAGTTTTACTTGCTGGCGAGGGTGCAGAGGAGACTGCGTCAGGAGATCCATCGGCAACGAACGAGATGCCTGACTGTCGAATGTCCTCCAAGCGGATCAGTATCTCTGTTCGCCTCCTTGCTAGATTGTAGGAAATGGTACGAGGAATGATTCGCTGCTCGAGACCTTTCAGACGGTAGTATCGAGCATCACGTAGCATTCAGCACGATGCTCGTCGCTTCGGATCTCAACTGGGTATCCTTTGATAATGTGAAGTAGGTCCGCAAAAGTTTTCGCAGACCTGCCTGGTACACTAGGCGGCAATATCGAAGGTGGTCTCAACAGCGATCGTTCTATCAATCCAGGGAAAACATCGCTCCGAGTCGTGAAGAAAGCCGAAAAGCCCAGTGAGAAGTAATTTGGTGAGTCGCCAGGATTGCTAAATAGATCTCGCGGAATTGGGAACTGCGAATCGCCAATGCGAATATATATTGTGGAAGAGAAGAGTTGCGCAGTAAGTCGCGGCAAGCTAAAGAACTGCGCATCTGCAAACAGCTTGACGAAATGTGATCCATCCCTGGGCTCGATGTGATAGCCCTGAAGATGCAATGCTATGTCTTCAAATGTCGATGGGTCTCTGTCGATGTAACGCGTTCGCACATTATCAGCGCCTTTTGCATTGTGGCGAAGCTGCTCTTCAAAGAATTGCGAGAGATATGAGGGCGCTAGAGCTTGTTAGTCACGATACAGTAGATCTGACATAGCTGGCACGATACATACCGTCGCTTGAAATGCTGGCTCCCGACGGCCTGAAGAGCTTATCACCAATCTGTATGGGGAAGACCTTGCGCGCCGGCAGGAGCATCGGGCGACTGGGATCTGTTACACTACGCGTTACGCCACCGCCAGGTCTACCAATACTCGAGGAAGGCCGCATCGATTCAAAAGCTACAGCTTGAGCCCGTGATCTGAGGTCTGTGGTGTCTGCATCGCTACCGTTACGATTCGCCGGGCCACTCTGTAAGGGATCGCTCTCTGCTGGCGTCTGACCATCTGGCGGCGACATAGCCTCGTCTCCAGACCCAGACATGGTTCGCATGGTGCGCTTCTTCGCCAATAAAGAGGCTTCTGCCGGCACATCTGATGACGATTTTCTTTTCGCTCCTGCCACGGCGATAGTCTGCCCTGAAGGTCTTCGTGGTATCGCAAACCTGCCAGTCTTGTGGGTCTCGTCTGTGGAAAAGGCAGACGTGAAGTCCGGTCGACCTACTGGTCATGATATTGTGAAATCTCCTCGTAATGGACGCTGATCACGCCTTCCTTGTACTAGCTCTCCCTGTAGCTCGTAGTCATATGTGGTGGATGGTTCCTCAACGGTATTTAGTGATGGATCCGGGCTCAAGATGGAAGCTTCTACAGGTCGTCTTACATGACCACGGCCGCCTTCAGGTACCAGTAGTAGGCTTTCCTGGATCGGGTTGGAGTTGCCAGATCGAGTTGCTCGCGGTGGAATAGTGTCCGACTGCCCTATACTTTCGCCGTGTCCGCTAGGACAGGCGACGAACGGTGGTTTGTCAGCAGTGGACGCCATCTGGGCAGAGGTCTTAGCCGAGTCCGTATCGACGGCCCCTGTCGTCCTGCTTCCAGAACCATCATGATCGACATCGACTTTGAGATTTGATATGCGTGTCTCCGCATCCGTCTCTAGCTGGGAGACGTTGTTAAGCATGGGAGATGAGCTACGGTTCAAGTAGGCTATTTGGGAGGAGCACTGGGTCACAGCGAACATATCTCTATTCGTTCAGTAAGCAGACCTGTACGCGCTCCTAAGTCCAGCCACGCGCCGAACTAGACCTAGATGCCAGACGCTGTTAGCCCGTGCTGTGATTATGTGAACGTGGCTGTGGCTTTGCAGTCTATGTGATGTCGACGTGGTCCCGCTTTCTTCCGTCTTGCTGACAATGCGTCTCGCATCGTGCAGTAATCGGAATGTGGTCAATGTCCAGTATCCATCCGCTGACAAGTCCAGATCGCAAAAGCAACAGCCCTTGATTACAATGCTCGCTTCAGACTTGTTTCGAAACGTCTTGTTCTCTCGTCTCTCGTACGTGATGTGTTGGCGGCGATAAAGTTGGCGACCGAGAGTTGCGCATCCGTGGTATGTGCGACAAAAAAACTCAGGTAGAAGTAATGGTGGCATCTGCATACTCAAAGGTGAAGCGGTTTGCGCCACAATGTTTCCACGATTCGAGAACGGTATCCACCAGGATCGACATCGTCTGCCCACGCACAGTGCACGCGTCGAGGATCTGATCTGATCCTGTCGCGCTGATGGGAACGAGCGGTCGGTAGTGTCCACTCCCAAAAATCTCTCCTGAATTGTTAGGGAGTGGTGGCGCTGAGTCGCTCGGTAGGCTGTCGTGGCAGCTGAATAGAAGATAAGTGGTCAGTGGTCATATCAAGAAAGGAGCGAGTTGGGCAAAAGCCGAACGTGGTGTGAAACTGCGACTGCTTACGCAGAAAATCACGCCACCAACTGACGAATGGGGGAACCAGACCGCATCGCTTCTCGCACAAGAGCACTGTAGTTCTGCGGCCGTAGCCAGTCGGTATCAAGCTCCACCTATCGTGCATTCCTTCGTAGCTATTGCCTGCTTCGTACTCGTTTCAACTCATCATACAGCTCACGCACAATCATGCCCGTCAAAATAGTGATCAAAGCACCGGGCCCTTGGTTCCATGCATGTGCCAACAGACCTTACCAAGCGTAACTCTCCTCTTCCTGGTCGCTGGCACCCTCACGATAATCTTCGTCGCCACTGACTTCGCTGTCAAGAAAATCGCCTTCAGTCCACTGGTTCTCTCGTGGACGCTGATTGTCGATGCGGATGTCGACAACCTCGCACAGGCCTTGTGTGAATTTCTCCGGCTGCTTTCGCCAAGCTTCAGCTGAGCTCCCATCCTCAGACTCCGAATCAACTTCGGGTGAAGTGGACTTCTCGGCTTGCGAGACCTGGGTCTCTGCGACACGCGCGCTGCGACGCGGTTGACGGCCTCTGGTGGTCGGGACATCGGAGTCGGAGCCGACTTCTGTATCTCCACTTGGCCTGTGCGGCGAGATCAGGACGTGAGACACTTTCCTAAAGCTAGCAGGAATGTCAACGTCAGAATCATCATTATCAAGCTCATCACGGTCGCTCGCCCTCTGCCTTTGCGCCTGCTTCCACAGACGGAACTGTCGTAGAGATCCTAGCTCCTTGGAAGGGTCCTTGGTCTCGCGTAGGTATACACGTCGCAGTCGCTCAATCCACTGATCTCTGAAACCCACCCTGTCTCGCCATGGAATGTTGATGTGGGCATGCAGAACGAGTTGGCGAAGGTCAGGTAACTCCGGTGATGCTTCTATCAGTGAGCGGAAGAGGTTTTGTGCGGCTTCAGGAGTCCACTTCTGGGCATGCACAAGCTCGAGATGCCTCAAAGTTGACGGCCATGTAGGTATCTCATCCTCAGAGAGCAGCTCATCGTACAGTGCTTCTGCATCGTTGATGATAACCTTCTCGCTGTAGTAGTGAAAGTCCATCGTCAGCACTTCCAGTCGTGGGCACGAGTCCTTCAACCCGGTAAGGAAGCTCAGATTCAACGCCGCGTTGTTGTTCAAGACGAGTTCCTTGAGATGCGCACTTGATGTGCTGAAGTAGCCGCGCAGCATTTCGCTCGTGATCTCGAGGCAATTGCTCAGCTCGAGACGTTGGAGATTCATCGGCAGACGCTGCAGAAACTTGTTCATGACAACGTCGCATGTGATAAACGTCAGATCCTTGAGCGCAGGTAACTGGTTAATGGACGTCGCGAGTCCAGGCGGCAGCGGTGCATCTTCGAGGTCGCCGTTGTTCTCAGGTTCCGTCGGCTCGGAGCTGTCTTCATAGTTAAAGCCACACACGACCAGCTTCTCCAACCGCTTGAAGGTTCTGCCTTCATGCGCCACGGTCATCATGTTGTACAGATCGAGGAAGGCATTCTTGGGTATCATGTCTCGCGACCAGCGCCAGCTCTTCAAACGGATGTTGTGCTCTTCCATGACCTTAAACAGCTCCAGCGGTGCAAAAGTCCACCGCGCAATCTTCAAAGGTCGGAATGGAGGCTCGTGTTGTGGATGTAATAACTCCATATGCTCGAGCCGTGGTAGTTCGGCCACCAGTGGACCTAAGTCGAACGATGGCCTGTTGTGCGCGCAATATGCCAGTCTTCTGATGTCGAGGCTCAGACCATGTGTTTTGACGTTGTAGTCCATGTAGCGCTTGTCTTTGGGCATACGCAGCAAGTCGAGGAAGTGCCATGGTTGTAGGTTGGTCAGTAATGATGGAGATCGATAGTACGCCTCGAGCGCAGGACCAACCAATGCACGATTCTTCAGGCCTCTGGCGGTCTTGAAAAGCCACGAGACATTTGCAGTTGCCTCAGTGGTTTGTTCGTGAATGGGTTGTGATGCAAAGATGAAGATGTCTCGAAGGATGTCCACCGGTAATGATGTCCAGTCGGGGATCTTATTGTCGCTGGGTCCTGCATATTCCCTTTTCTTCGCGTGCGCTGCCTTGCTATTTGGCTTCCGAGATTTGCCAATCTTGAAGACAGGCTTTATTGGCCTCCCTGGCGGCTTGCTCTTCGCTCGACTTCGAGTTTGTGGCTTCGATTTGCGCGACACCATGTTGCGCTTCTTCGGCGGCGGTGCTGAAGGTTCTTCGGGCTCGTAGTCCTCTTCGATGTCGGCCTCGAACTCGTCCTCGGTCTCGGGATCGACGTAGATGGATCGCTTGCGACTGGCCATCTGGCGGGTTGAACGTCGCTTCGTCCCCACCATGGTGATGGTGGTGAATGGGCGCACTGAACAACGCCAAAGAATAGAGTTGAGTGGTGTATACACCTTGCGCAGCGGCGGTGCAATGCAATGTTTGAGAGAGGAAGCAGGCAGTGACCTCGAAGTTCAGGTTGTCGCGATTGTTAGCCTGATGACTGCAAGCGCGGCGCAACCTGGATCCCTGCATTCGGCGATCGGCGCTAGCTGGATCGTGCATCTGAGCACGTGAGTTCGTGATTTGTCAATCTTCGGCAATCACAGCAGTTCCTCCCCGTCACACTATCCGTTCACGTACAGACTTTCACATCTCAACAACCGATCTGCTGCGAGGTTAGCTGCGTCAGCTCGTACCCGCGCTGTCTTACATGCGCCCGAATGCGCGCTGTGCAAGTCAAAACGCGTCCTTGAGCTGGCGTGTGAACACCAGGCACACAGCATGATTCTGCTCATGCACAACATATCTGATTCAGCTCCCCCGTAGCCGGGCCTGACATTCTCAATATGCGTTTCAAGGCTGATATACGGAACATTTCCACGTTTACCAAATTCACAGCATCACTAGCCACGCTCGGGCACATTGCATGGCTGCGTCTGGATCAAGAGCTCGCACGCTTCACTGTCATTCCAGAGCAGGGCAGTCAAGTGTGGTCGGTGCTCTCCATTGATACCATCTTTGACAGGAGCGCATACACGATTCAGTCAGCAGCGGAAAACAACACCATCAATTTGGAGGTGCCGCTTGCGCCACTTCAGCGAGCACTAAAGAGTGCCCAGCATGGCCAAGCTATCTCTGCCAACATCCGCCTCACCAAGAAGGACAACATACCGCTTCTGTCTTTGACAATTACCACTCCGGCGATGACCGGCAGTGCTCCTACAGGCTCGAACGGCTACCCTGGAACCGGAGAACAGGATGCCAACGGCTTCGGTACTGGCGAGTCCTTCTCACAGCAGAGCGAAGAGTTCTTTGGACGCTTCACAGAACGAGAAGTCACGATCACCCAAGACGTTCCCGTGCGCGTACTGGCTCCAGCTTCAGTCGACGGCCTACATGAGCCGCGCTGTCGCGATCCCGACGTACATTTGACACTGCCAAATCTGATGCAACTCAAAGGCATCAGTGATCGATTCACAAAGCTGGCTATGTCGACCAAGAACACTGCCCGCACAGGCTTCAATAGCGCGGCCTCTGGACCCAAGCTCGAGTTGAGCGCCAATGCGCACGGCTGTCTAAAGTTGGCTCTCAACACCGACGCCATGCGTATCAGCAGTTTGTGGACTGGCCTTGAGAACCCCGAGCTAGATCCCAGCCAAGTTGTCGATGGTGAAGAAGGACTTGCGAATCATCCTAGCACGAGGATGAAAGCAGTAGGTGACGCTTCTGGCCTGAGTGATGAAGGCTGGGCGACCGCGAGAGTCGAAGGGAGAGATTGGGGAAGAGTTCTCAGCGTTGGTCGACTGGGAGGGAGAGTTATTGCATGTTTCTGTCATGAGCATGCATTGGTTCTCTACGTGTATCTGACCGATCCGGAGACTGGAGGAGATTCGGAGTCAGTGTTGACCTACTACATCTCCTCCTATTCGACATGAAGGAGAAGAAGCTATTCATTGCCAGCTGATGTCTGCGCTGCTGCTAATCGAAGCACATGTCAGATAGAATGACACGCCGAGAACGGCTAGCCACGATGCCGATGTGAAGGTGTGGTGGCAAGCAAAAGTGTTCGTCCTAATTAACGCCAGTAGCAGGGAACACAGACTATGTTCATCATGAAAGTACGGTCACACGCTATAACGGTTCCTTCACTTGCTTCTTCTTCTCCTGAGCAGCGCAGTAACTGCAGTAGGTATGGCGTTCTATTCGCATAGTGAAAATCGGCCGCTAAAGTTAAAGTTGGAGCGCTCTTGCCGTTCTGGGAGACGTGCCGAGAAGAAGGGGCCGCGACTCTTCGTGTATCATCACGCTCTGTGCACAGGTTCATAGCTTTCCGAGCCACTCTGAAACAGACTGGAAACCTGGAGAGAGACTCACCACACGCACTTCCACGCACGCGCATGATATCACCGCCCACTACACTCGACCTGTATATGCACGACATCGCCGCAGTAGGCCACCGGACCCTGAGCGGGATACCCGAGACGCGAAGCGCAGACCGAAGGTACGTTGTGGGAGCGTAACCGTCGTGGCCAAGTAAACAGGCAGCGGCGCAAGAGTACAGCGGCAAGCAGGTCAGCAGAGCACGTGATATATGGTGGACGGCACATTATACTGCAGGCAGCAGCAGCAGAGCAGAGAGGCACGGGATTCATTGCAATAGGGAAGGAGGAGCGGGCACGGGCTGGCCACACTCAGTTGGGTGCGCGCCGTGGAGCGCTGGTTGGTGGTAGTGGAGGAGCTACACGCGAGAATTTGACGACGGCGAAATGTTCTCCAGCGACAAGGCAGCGCGCCAGTCTAGCGGCGGGAAGAGCTTCTTCTCGCGCAACAAGAACAAAGGAAACAATGATGCACCTGCCCTCCCAGACAATGCATCGCGGCACTCGCACCGCAGCTCGATGTCGACGGTCGAGCAGGAGGAGTACCTGAGGCTGCAGCAGCAGGCGGCGGCGGACAATGGGTTGGCTATGCAGGCCGGAGTCATCACGTCGATACCCTACGATTCGATGGTCAGCAACCGGTCGCCCATGCTGATCGACCACTCGGACAGGCCAGTGTCGCGGCGGGAACCACAGCCACACCACTTGAACAAAGGCGGCGGTGATTTTCACCAGTATCCCGCTTTCGACGCAAATGGTGGACCACCTGTTCCACCTAAACATAGTGCTGTTGCGCGTGCCGGCACTGGTCGATCATTCGAGTCCGACGCCACCACTCTTAACGGGTACGCACAGTCGCGGAATTCGAGCGACCACGGCAGTATACGATCGAACTCGTCACATGGCCGACAACAATATATACCAGGAAATGCTAGTCAAGCGTCCTTCGCAACAGGTGATTATGCTCACTTACCACAGCTAGGACAAGCCACGACGCAGGAACGAGACCGCCATCAGCATTACCTGAATGCACACAACCCGTCTGCATTCTCAAGCCAGGCTTCATTCACGCCGGACGGCTTTATCTTGCACAGACCGAAGGATGACAAGGTTATCGAGAAAGAGTTCCTGGAGTTGATGCTCAAGCGTGGTTGGAAGAGTCTACCAGAGCAAGCACGAAGACAAATGGAAGCATATCCTATCAGCAAGAAGTGGACACTGGTCCACCAGGACAGATTGGCGGAATGGCAAGGCGAGCAGAAGAAGCGAAGCATGGCACGGAACACAATAGTCAGCCAGCATGGTGGACACACCAGCAGCAATAATAGCTGGGGAGACTACAGCAGGATTGATGAAGAGGGCAGTCCGCAGTGGTACGTGAAGAAGATTCTGGAGAACACCGTCTCGCCGAAACAGCTGCAGAGCTTGTCGGTCAGCCTGCGAACACAGCCAATCGCCTGGGTAAAAGAGTTCGTGGAAGCCCAGGGTCAGATTGCTCTAACAAACACGCTGGGTAAGCTGAACAAAAGACAAGGATCTGGACCTGCACCAGCAACAGGCTCGACCACTGAAAGAGACCTGGATCGGGAGTACGACATCGTGAAATGTCTGAAGGCTCTGATGAACAACAAGTATGGTGCCGACAATGCTCTCCAACACGATACAATCGTGATGGCGCTAGGCGCGTCATTGACATCACCCCGATTAAACACGAGAAAACTCGTCTCTGAGCTGTTGACTTTCTTGTGTCATTGGGCAGACGGACAAGGTCATTTGAAGGTACTGCAAGCTCTAGACCATCTCAAGGCACAGCAAGGAGAGAATGGCCGATTCGATGCCTGGATGCGCATTGTCGAAGTCACCGTCGATGGACGAGGCAAGATGGGATCGCTTGTCGGCGCGTCGGACGAGGTGCGAAGTGGTGGCATTGGTATGGAGAACCTGCTCATGGAGTACGCTGTGACCTCGCTCTTCCTGGTCAACTCCGTCGTCGATGCACCCGAACGAGACCTGCACCTACGATGCCATCTCCGGGCACAATTCGTGGCTTGTGGCCTCAAGCGTATCTTGAAAAAGATGGAAGACTTCCAATACGAAGTCATTGACAAACAGATCGAACGATATCGGACGAACGAAGCCATCGACTATGAAGATCTTCAGGAACGTGAGGGGAGCTCCATGCATGAGAGCATGGAAGGCGAGGGCAAAGATCTGAACGACCCTGTGCACATCGTTGAAGCCATACAGCAACGGCTGGCTGGTAGCAAGGAAACGGACTACTTCATCTCTGCGCTGCAGCATCTTCTGCTGATCCGTGATAATGAGGGCGAGGATCGGCTAAAGCTCTTCCAGCTTGTTGAAAGCATGCTTTCATACGTGGCGATGGATCGAAGACTGCCCGATATGGACCTAAAGCAGTCTTTGAACTTCTCCGTGCAGAGTTTGATGGACAAGCTGTACACAGACTCGGAAGCTCGACAAGCACGCGAAGCCGCCCATGAGGCTAAGCTCATTGCTGATGCTGCCATTGCTGAGCGCGATGAGATGGCATCGAAGGTCGAGATGGGTGCCGAAGGACTGGTTGCGAAGCTCCAAAAGCAACTTGAGGAGCAAGCAGCAGTCATTGACCTGCAAGCCCGGCAGACGGAGGCTTTCAAAGCAGAGCTTGCGGATCTGCAGAGAGTACGCGCCCAAGAATTGCAACGTAACGAGCTGGAGACCCGAGAACTGTATCTCATGCTGCGGGACGCTCAAAACATTGCAGACTCGCATAAGAAGCAAAGTGGCAAGAATGGCGAAAAGGTGGACCCAGCCGCCATGCAAGGCATTCTCGATCGCGAAAGACTCATGGACCGGCTTGAGATGCAGCTTGAGCGGGCAAAGACACAAGCCAAACTGGAGGGCAAGGTCTGGCAGCAGTTCAACCCAAGCGATAAGCTTAGAGAGCTTCGCGAGAAGATGGAGGGCGCTGGTATGGACGCAGACAATATGGATGCACAAATGCAATTCATGGGCACCACCGCGCCACGAGCGAGAAGTGCCATCCAACGCAAGCCACTCGTCAAGACGCTGAATTACGAAGCTGCAGTAAGCGAAGAGGACGAGAACGAGCTTGGCGACGACGACGACGACGCTGTCTTTGAAACGCCACGGCTGGTCGAGGTAAAACGGCCAAAGGTTCCCAGTTCTGTCGCACAAGCTCAGCAAGGAATGCTCTCTGAGCTTACCAGCAAAACGCAACGACTTGACGCCAGCGATGATGAGGGCGATGGTATTACTACAGGTCCTAGTCATCCCAGCTTGGAGAGCGACAGCCCGAAGACGCCTACCAGCGAGAGCATAGACCAGCCTAGAGACAAGTTCGAGAGCGGTACTGCCCCTTCAGCTCCGCCGATGCCTCCAGGCTTCGATGGTGGACCTCCACCGCCTCCACCACCAATGCCAGGCTTCTCGAACAACGCTCCACCCGCGCCGCCAATGCCAGCTTTCTCAAACAATGCACCTCCCCCTCCGCCGCCACCGCCTGGGATGTCTGGTTTTGGCGGTGGTCCTCCTCCACCTCCACCGCCTCCCGGACTTGGTGCGCCTGGGTTCACGAATGGCGGTCCTCCACCTCCACCTCCACCCCCTGGCGCACCGCCTCTCCCTGGTGCAAAGTCTGGCGGTTTCTTGCCCAAGTCAATCTATACCGGAGCGCCTGCCTCAATCGGACCAGTTGCACCGCGGCCGAAGAAGAAGCTCAAGGCACTGCATTGGGAGAAGGTGGACTCGCCGGAGATCACTGCCTGGGCATCGCATACACCGACTACTGAGAGCAAGGAGGAGAAATACCAAGAGCTTTCCAAGAAGGGCATTCTCGATGAGATCGAAAAGCTCTTCGGCGCGAAAGAAATCAAAATTCTCGGCAAGGGCAGCGGAAAAGCTAAGAGCGACAAGAAGCAGGTCATCAGCCGAGATCTTATGCACACCATGCAAATCAGCTTGGCAAAATTCTCCAACCTGGATGCTGAAGAGATCACGAAAATGATCATACACTGCGACAAGGAGATCCTAGACAATGGCACCGTCCTCGACTTCCTGCAGCATGAGCAGCTTTCCTCAATTCCTGATAACGTTGCCAAGCTTCTGGCACCATACAGCAAAGACTGGACTGGACCTGACGCGCTTAAGACTACGCGGGAGCAGGACCCTGCCGAACTCACTCGCGAAGATCAGATTTACCTCTACACTGCGTATGAATTGCACCATTACTGGAAAGCCAGGATGCGTGCGCTTGCTCTGACAAGGAACTATGAGACCGACTACGATGAGATCTCCAACAAGCTCAAGCAAGTCGTTAATGCATCGGAGTCACTTCGTGACTCGGTCAAGCTCATGCCAGTGTTTGGTCTCATCTTGGACATCGGTAATTACATGAACGACTCCAACAAGCAGGCGGTCGGCTTCAAGCTTTCTTCCCTGGCGCGGCTTGGCATGGTCAAGGACACTAACAACGAGCAGACTCTGATGGACTACGTCGAGCGTGTGGTTCGGAAACAGTATCCACAATATGAGGGCTTTGGCGACGATATTGCCGGTGTACTCATCACGCAAAAGATCAATATCGAGCAGCTCCAAGGTGACGCTAAAAAATTCATCGACAACGTCAACAACGTCCAGTCCAGTCTTGACAGAGGCAGCCTGAGCGATCCGAAGAAGTTCCACCCTGAAGATCGCGTCAGCCAAGTTGTGCAGCGCAGCATGAAGGAGGCAAGACGCAAGGCCGAGCAGATGCAACTTTACCTCGACGAGATGGGCAGAGTATACGATGACATTCTCACATTCTTCGGCGACGACAACAAGGATGACAATGCAAGACGAGAGTTCTTCTCGAAACTTGCAAACTTCTTGCAAGAGTATAAGGTGAGACACAGACACAATGAATGCAGTGAGAGATCGTTTGCTAACATTATATGCAGAAATCGCATGAGAAGAATCTCTTGCTTGAAGAAGCCTGGCGTCGCAACGAAGAGAACATGCGCCGAAAGCAAATGCAAGGCCAGAAAGCATCTGCCGCTATCAGTGTCAGTGACGCGCCTTCCAGCCCAAGCACGGGAGCTATGGACGCTCTGATGGAGAAACTGCGCGCTGCAGCACCACAGACTAGAGATACCCGCGATCGTCGTCGCCGAGCTCGCCTAAAGGATCGTCACCAAGTCCGCGTGGCATCTGGGCAAGAGATTCCCGAAACTGGCGAGAATGTCGAAGGAGAGACAGGACTGCTCAGCGCAACAGCTACCAACGAATCTGGCGAAGGCACCAGCAGCATCGAGCCTACCTCTGAAGGCGAGAACGTCGCGGACCGTGCTGCTAGCTTGCTGCAGGGTCTACGTGGAAGTGACATGAGTAACGATGGCGAGGGTGGTTTGAGCGAAGTCCCGACAAATGGAGACTCACTCAGAGTCCGAAGACGGCGCGAAGGCGCAAACGATGAACGTGCGCAGCGTCGAGCGCGCAGAAGAGGGCAGGGTACCAGCACCGATACCACTGCACAAAGCATAGCCGAAGAGACGGAGGAGCGAACTGCTGCTGTGGATGGCACTATCGAAGAGGAAGCGGGTGCGGAGCCAGCGCTTCCGACGCCGACCACCGTCATCGTCCCTCCTAGTCCTACGGCATCGGAGGGGTTGCCGAAGGATGCATAGATTTCGTTGGATCTGAGGGGTACCGGGCGCAATGAGCGATGAGTTGTACATACCATAATGGGCTGCCTGGATGGCTGGCTGTGGGTTGCGCATTTCTGCCGCCGGGGATTGATATAAGCGTTGGAGCGAGGGCGTTACGATGACAGTAGTGTCTATGTGCAGTCAGTAGTCAGCGCTGTGATCAGTTCCAATGCTTTGGGACCTTTCTACGGAAGCGGATGGGACCTTGAGTTGTGTTTACTGGATTCTACATTCTCTTATCTCTTTTCGATGTGCTTGCTGAGCGTTGTCCTTCGTCGACTACATGCTGGCACCGATGTGAAGGCATCGATATCGAGATGTTGGCGCTTCCTTTCGACAATCGTTCATGCTTAGAAGGTGAAATGGTCAGGCGTCCTTGGTGACCTCTGCTCTGTTCACTGATGTGAAAATCGTTGCTGAGACCACGGCAATGGTCTGCCGTCGATTTTATTGCCATCGAGGACGGTCTGAGCATTTACAATCGTGTTGCAGCCGTAGAGGACATGCGAGTTTGAAAGGTCTGCTTTTACGCTCCCAACGAGTACTTGCGCTGTGGCTCTGATCTGGCGCTGAGAGCTGCATGTGAAGACTCAAGCAACATGCTGCTAACGGTCTGTCAGGTTCGATAAGTATGTGGAGTGCTTCCGAAGCTGTGAATAGCACGCAGACGGACTTAACTCCATGTCATTAGTACTTAGAAAATTGGTGCTGGATCAGTGAACCGCTCGTGATTGTTTTACACCTTCGCTCCTCGATCAGACTTGGCCATAGCCATGGTAATGACCGAACGCCAGGCGTTCAGGAGTGAAAGGTCATATCACGCCGCTGCCTCCATTTCTACAGGATTCTCTACTTCTATTCACTGCCGTGAGGCGGCGCCACGCTCTCCATATACTGCTATCGTAGCATCTGTCGTCTCGCATTGGTCCGATTCCTATTATACTCCCAGTTGCTGCACCACAAGGTTGCAAAGCTGTTCCACGAATATTCGTTCATCCTCGACACCAAGCATTCCAAGCCACCAGGATATGACGATCATGAGATTTCCACCTTTTACACTAGCGACGTTGACGTCGAAAGGGGTGCCGGTACCGTTGGCTGATTGGGAGAAAATCATGTTCTCCGCTTCCCAATTCGAGTCGGTGTCGGTCGAGGAGGTGAATGTGCCCAGGTTGCTCATGCCAAACGAGGCTTTCGCAGGGTTGGCTGCGTTGTTGAGGGTCCATCCACGGAAGTTGCTGAGATACTTCAGAAGTCCGACAGGCTGGTTGGCGAGAGTACTTGATGCTTGAGCGAGCTTCTTGCTTGTCTCCGAGATGGCTTTCCAGTCCTTCTCGGTCAATGTTCCGGTAGTGTCCGACACATCGGTGACTTCCTCAACTACTGAGACGTAGTTTGCCATCTGATCTTTACCCGCTGCAAGGCACCTCCGGAGATCAATGGCAGTCTGCCACGTGAATCGGCTGAAGGGTTGGTTACGTGATTGCAGTGCCGCAGTCAACGCTCGTGCGACAAGATGGTTAAGAAGCGCCGTCAGCTTCGCATCATATTGGCGACATTGACACAGGGCGTTTTGCAGCACATCATCGGGTACTGCAGCAACATGTACCGCCGTCTGAACAAGATCGGCAGCACCGACGGGCAGGGAAGGTCGAGCCGAGGGTCCAATCCAGGTCTTAGGAGCCGTCGAAGAGTCAAGAGTATCTTGACCGATACCGAGTGTGCGTACGAGCCACGTAGGGCAGTACTCTCTGACAAGAGGTCCAAGCAGGAATGACCACGAGATTGTGAAGTTGCCTACTAGCTCCTGTGGTGGAGGAAGCTGGATCGAGGCGCCAGGTTCGAAAATCGCACTGCCGTCATGGATCGACTCTTGCACATCACATAATGCTTTTAGAAAAGCCTTATGAAAAGCTAGGCCGGACATACCATCAGCTAGAGCATGGGAGCTCGCGAATGCTACGAAGTAGTGCCTTGCTGCTTCGGAAGCGGTCTTGGACGCCAGTGGTGCTATGAAGAGTCGCCATTGAGGACGAGACTCACAGTCGTCCAGTGCATGGTTGTGTGCTGTCTCGAGAACATCCTTGGCCGCAGTGGAAGAGTCCCGTGAGGTGGCCTGCTCCTCCAGGAGAACAACGTGGTTGCCAAGGTCAATCCTAGTTACCCGAGCGAGCTGAGGGTTCTCGGAGTCGGCGCCTTGTACAACCGTACACAGCGCTGCATGTTGTGTTACGCAATGCTTCAATGCCTTGTGTATGATGTCTTTCGAAAGTGCCTCAGGATCGGAGGTGGAGTAGGTGCCTAGCGTAACGATCGAGCCGTATAGGCCGAGCACGTCTCTGGCAATGCATCGTCGTTCGTTGAACCCTGCCTCGAAGGTCCAGGTCAGTAGAGGTACACGTACTGTACATTGCCATGTGCATCAACGTCATCAACAGCTTACCGGCAGGCCGAAGCACTTGCATGTCGGCGGCCATGTGGTCAAACCGTCAAAGGCGACCGGATTCTCCCGAACGCGTTCCTGACCTTCTCTTATTTGGAAGGAGGCGCCGAAGAGCAGCCGAGCGAGATGCTGATCTAGCCTCTTTGAAAACGGAGGAACCACGACCGCAGCTCTCTCCTCGACACCAATGCATCTCTGGCTCCGTCCCGCTGCCCTGCATGGCCGCTTTCACTACTGCCGCCGATGGCGACTGGAACCTTTGTTGGCACATGTCAGGTGAATGTCCGTGTCTTGCCGCTTTCATCAAGGGAAGAAGAGCGCCGTGAGCATCCTGCGAATGTCCCTATCTCGGACACAACGCGTCTGAGGCCTGCGGGGTGACTACATATACCTCACACGTCCTGCCTCCGTGGAGAGACGTGCTGTGCATTGGACTTTTTAGCCCAGCAACGACAGCATGGGAGAAGCGCCAAAGTCGTCCACCATGGCACAGGCTTTGCAGGTTGTGGCCATCAATGACGGGTGGACCTTCAAGCAAACTGACACTGAAGAATGGATGCCCGTTGCTCAATTTCCTACCAATGTGCATCTTGATCTAATGCACAACAGGAAGTATGCGGACCTAGTTCAAAGAGTCTCAGGCACGGCTGACAGCAGTACAGAATAGAGGATCCGTTTCTTGGTTTCAATGAGCTCAAATGCGAATGGGTCGGAGAGCAAGCATGGAGCTACAGAGTACATCTCCCTTTCGTATCGACCGAGCAGAGTGGCATCAAGCACGTTCTTGCGTTTGATGGTCTGGATACATTCGCCACAGTGAAGCTGAACGGCAAGGTCATCCTGGAAAGCGACAACATGTGGATCATGCACAGAATTGATGTCACAGAGGTCCTGTCAGGTGACGGAGAGAGCGTCTTGGAGATTGATTTCAAATCTGCATTACTGGAAGCACGCAAGATTAAAGATGCCCATCCCGAGCACAAATGGGTAGGTTTCAACGGCGACATGGCTCGGCTAGCCGTTCGAAAAGCCCAGTATCACTGGGGTTGGGATTGGGGCCCAGTGCTCAATACCTGTGGTCCCTGGAAAGCAGTTCGCCTTGAGACTTACGGAGCGCGCGTGGAGGACTTGCGATTGGACTACGAGGTTAACAGTACTTTCAACAAAGTCAGTGGTGCGATCACAGCTACTATTGAGGGCCAGTCTGGCAAGACCGTCAACTTCAATGCCTCGCTCAAGGGTAAACCAGTCTTCAACCAGAGTGCAGAGGTGGACTCGAACGGGCAAGCCAAGGTGCAGTTCCACATCAACGAGCCAAAGTTGTGGTACCCTCACGGATACGGAGCACAGCCACTCTACGATGTCTCTGCAACAGTCAGCACTGGTGATCACGATCTGCATACGTTGTCGAAGCGAACAGGTTTTCGGAAAGGAGAGCTGATACAGGAGCCCGATGCGGTTGGCAAGACTTTCTTCTTCCGCTTCAATGGGATCGATGTGTTCTGCGGAGGCTCTGATTGGATTCCTGCTGATAATTTCACACCCCGTATCACCGAGGAGAAGTACAGGAAGTGGATCCAAATGATGGTAGATGGACACCAACTTATGATCCGCGTCTGGGGTGGAGGTATCTGGGAAGAGGATGTGTTCTACGACACTTGCGACGAACTGGGCGTCCTTGTGTGGCAAGATTTCATGTTCGGCTGTGGCAACTATCCATGCTTCCCAGAGATACTGAAGTCCATCGAGGAAGAGTGTGTAGGCCAGACGAAGCGACTGAGACATCATCCTTCCTTGGCAATCTATGCCGGCAACAACGAGGATTATCAGGTACAGGAACAGACAGGTCTTACCTACGACTACAAGGACAAGGACCCCGAGAACTGGCTCAAGACTGACTTCCCGGCACGTTACATCTACGAAAAGTTGCTCCCTGAAGTGGTCGCGGCCCATACACCACACGTTCCTTACCACCCGGGGTCGCCTTGGGGAGACGGCAAAATCTCTTCTGATCCGACAGTTGGCGACATGCATCAGTGGAACGTATGGCATGGAACGCAGGAAAAGTACCAGATCTACGACACACTTGGTGGCCGTTTCAACAGCGAATTTGGCATGGAGGCCTTCCCACACATCGACACGATCAAGTGGTACGTGACTGATCCAACACAGCTGTATCCACAAAGCCACATGATCGATTTCCACAACAAAGCCGACGGGCACGAGCGCAGAATAGCGACATATCTCGTGGAAAACTTTCGAACGCAGACCGATTTGGAGAAGTACATTCATCTGACTCAGCTCAGTCAAGCCGAAGCCATGATGTTTGGATACAGAGGTTGGCGACAACGCTGGGGTCAGAAGCGTTTCTGCGGTGGAGCATTATTGTGGCAGCTGAACGACTGCTGGCCAGTGACTTCTTGGTCCATCGTTGACTACTTCCTGCGAAAAAAGCCTGCGTACTATGCCGTACGAAGAGTGCTGGCACCCATTGCAGTTGCAGTCAAACGTGCGCATCACGACTGGAGTGTGGTGCATGCCAGGCCTGCAAAGACGCTCGAGTACGAGTGTTGGGTTGCAAGCTTCAAGACCACTGAAGTGACTGCCTCTGTAGAGCTTCGTTTTATCAGCATCGCCACTGGCAACGACATCAAGGAGAGGGTGGTCAAGAAGGATGTCAAGATCGCGGCCAATGGCACCACCGAGATCCTCAAAGGCACGATCGACAACCTCAAGGAAGAGCCACATGTCCTCGCGGCGAGGATATGGGTTGACGATGAGCTTGTATCTCGTGATGTGGATTGGCCACAACCACTGAAGTACCTTGACTTCAGCGACCGGGGTGTCGAGGTCGTGCCGGAAGGCGGCAAGATGACCATCAGAGCTGTGAAGCCGACCAAAGGGTTGGTGTTCGAAGAGCGGGAGGGCATTCTGGTGAACGACAGCGCTCTTGATGTTGTTCCCGGCGATGAGCAAGTAGTGACGGTCACTGGCCTCGGAGCACACGACCGGTCACTCGAGTGGACGTATCTTGGCGCGCCATAGTGATTAATCTGCAGGCATTGTTTGGCAAAGAATGTTGTACCACACATGCCAGGGCCATGGGGTGCTGTGGTGTGGTGTGGTGTGTGACCAGGCTGTGATGCGTGCATCCTATGGCAAAACTGTTTCAAGCACCTGCATCCTCGCTCGGGAGGCTTGCATTCGCCGCCGGGGCGGTCCAAACCTTGCACAAGATCCACTCTTGGAGTACTCTGTGCTAGCACGGAGCATCGTGGCGAATGGCGATGCTCCTCTGCGGGGAGCTTCCAGTTACGACACCCTCACACCCCCATAAAAGCAATGCAGGGCCAGAACCTTAGCGAACTTCCAGGATCCAGGGCTGATCTCTCACGCCTTGTCCATGCGCTCACGAGTCTCGAGAGCTGCATCATCAGCAATCCGGACAGTGCCAAGTCTTTGACATCGACGCCCATACATGTACGCACTCCGGAGATCGGATCGGCCGGAAAAGCAGCACCATGGCATCAGAGACATGACAAGCCGATTTGCGAAGTGTCTTGACCTGATCAAAGACGACGCACACGGAGGACAGGATGTATCACACGTTCCAGGCCGGATCAGCTTCAGGCGCTCAAGAAGGCGAGGGTGGCAAAGCAACACGACCTGTCGGCGGATCACGAAGGATATCAACCAGTAATGCGTGCGTGGAGTGCAGGAGACGAAAGATACGATGCGATGGAGCCCAGCCGTGTGGCCAGTGCCAATGGTATCAGCATCCAGAGTTATGTGCCTACTCGAAACCGGCGCAGCGAGTGGTACCTTCCAGAAAGTCAGTGAAGTGATCGAGCGAGATGAGCCTGCCGCCTTAGCTAACAACGAGTCAACAGGCTGGTAGACAAGCTTCAATCTCAGATTGACCAGTACCACTCCGTGTTCGCTCGGCTGTTCCCAGGTAAACGACTCGAGGACTTCCTTTCGCGCCCTCGGGAAGGGTTGATCAACCTCGCGGTAACACTGCCGGCATCGGATCCATCTGCCGGAAACACGCCGGAGACCTTGGAGAACATTACAGAGGTAGTGCAGAGGTCCGATGGAGCAGAAAGTCTCGAAGCCCTTGAGCAGGCCCCGGAACAGGACCCCGAGAACGATGAAGCAAAACGACTTCGGGACAGGATCCAAGGCATCTCCGACGATGTCAATGGACTTTCCATCTCTATTGACAAGGCGTCGACCTACGTTGGCATATCTTCAATCAACGCCGCAATGAAGGTGATCTTCAGAACTGCTCCAATTGCTCGACCCTTTGTCTCGAATCAGTCAACAGAGACCACCGAACCAAGTCGAGCCAATACACCACCACCATACGTGCGAGACCCAGACCCTAATTATCTTCCACCAGCAGATGTGGCCGAGAAGCTTATCGATTCATACTTTGCCCACATACATGTCCTTATGCCCATGATTGACGAGGATCAATTCAGATACAGCTACCTGTATGGTACGAGGAGAGACTCCCCTTGGCTGGCTCTCCTAAACATGGTCATGGCTCTCGGATCGCTTGCGAGTTCAACGTGCGACAATGAGGACCATATAGCCTTCTACCAGCGAGCTCGGAAGCACATTGAGGTTGAAAGCTTCGGAAGTGGAAGTCTCTTGATGCTTCAGGCACTCAGTCTGCTCAGTGGATACTACCTTCATTATCTGAACAGACCGAATGAAGCAAACGGCATCATGGGTGCGACACTGAGAATGGCCACCGCACATGGACTGCATAGAGAGTACAGCGAATCGCATCGAAGTAATCCGCCGGGTGCCACAGGCATCAGCAGCGGGCTTGAAGTACCTGTTGAGATCAGGAGACGAACGTGGTGGAGTTTATATTGCCTAGATTCTTGGGCAGGTATCACCACTGGCCGGCCATCGCTCGGGCGTACTGGAACGGGAATCACGATTCAGGTCCCGCGCGTGCCAGAGCAGATGAACAACGCACAGTATCTGGCATCGCTGAGACTCTTACCTATCATACACAACATAGGATTCTGTAGGATCGCGACGAAAGTCCAGGATCTTTTGGCTGCTCATTCGATGTTTGGATGTGATGATCTTTTTGCGTTGGACTCAGAACTCGAGAAGTGGCATGATGAGCTGCCACCCATTCTGAGGGATGTGGTTGACAGACCAAGGACCAAGCAGCGAACGAGTTCAGTGAGTGGTAGCCACAAGCACATCTCACCGAAACCTCCGACTTCCTCAGCGTCGAACAAGAATCTGTTCGACTTTTCACAACCTCCGGAAAGGGACAAGACAATATGTCCGGAAGTCCTGGAGACACCTCGGGCGATCATGCACTGGAGGTATCAGAATCTACGGATTGTAATGCACCGGCCTCTCCTGTTGGCTACTGCACTAAGGCGAACGCCGTACGCTAACATGAATACCGAAGAGAAGCTTGCAGTCGGGCGTTGCAGAATTGTGGCAGGACAAGCCATAGCTGATATCGATGCGACTTGCCAAGACAATCTCATTGCTGGCTGGAACGCTGTCTGGCTGATGTACCAGGCGGTCATGGTGCCGCTGGTATCATTATTCTCGGTTCTGGCGCTGCCACCAACGACTACGTCCTCAGACAGTCCTGCGCTCACACCTGGAGGTAGCGACGCACCAGCCATCATTCCAGGGAGCGACGATGACTCCGAGAAGTGGAAGCAGGAAATCGAAAGGAGCGTCCAATTCTTCGATCGCATGCAGCGCTTCTCAGTAGCTGCAAGAAAGAGCCGAGATGTCGTGCAGCGACTTTACGATGCCACAAAGTACGTCAGCGCACACCACGCCCAGCTATACCAGCAGCAGCAAGACCTTCTCCAGCAACGACAATCAGCAGCGCACCCACAGTCTCTCAGTAATACTGTGGATATGGGCGCGTACGATGATCCAAGTCACATGGCCTTGAATGCACCAGATATGGCCCACGATTACGCCTTCATGCCAGCGAGACCCTGGAACATGAGTCCAAATGCTGAAGCTGCGATGAATCAGTTCTGGGATGACATGATGTGGGATACGTTGCCGTCTGATTTGCCTGATCAGACCAATTTCTCCGAGAACATGGAGGGCGGAGATTGGTGGCAGCAGCCAGCACAGGACTGGTGTCACTGGAATAACGGAAACAATGTGTAATAGCGGGTATTCACTTTCGGCAGACCCGCGCGTCCCCACGAAGTGAAACACTGCTCCGGAGTTGTGCTCCAAGTTGTACTTGGCCGTGGCTTGGGTCCTCGGCAATGGGAACCTCCTGTTCTCGATGCATCGTCGCTGTTCAGAGCGATGCACACCCGACACACGAGATATACGACTTCCGCAGCCACTTAGGCCGGTCATTGGCTTGACGGACTGCCTTGTTCGGACGACTGCGACGACAGCGAGGGTCGAGCGACCGCTACACGCCTACAAGGACAGTCTGGTCAACACCAAGGATGTGGAGCGAACTGTCGAAGAGATGGAAACATACAACCGCAGCATGTTTGGCAGCAGTATTCGTGTGCTTGACACTAGTCTCGTCAACGTGGTACGCATACTACATCGCAGAATCGAGCCTCCTGCGAGGCATGTACGGCAGCATAGCAGTCCAGAACATCGGAAATATCAAGAGCTTCGATAGCAGCAAAATACCTGCCAGCAACAACGACCACCTAATTGTCGTAGCCCGCTACCACGAAGACCTCACCTGGACAAGATACATCGCAGAATCTGAAGCCAACATACCGGTCAAACTGATCGCAAAGGATGATGTCACAAATCCCGACAACCTCAACTCCAACAACATGACAGAATCCACCTCTTACCTCTACTACATGATCAAATACTACGACACTCTTCCAAAAGTCATAGCATTCGTCCACGGCCACGGCGACCCCGTCCTTCTCCGCGATGAAGTCTGGACAGTGACTCAATACACGGCTCTCCCGCATCCCACAACCGTCCAGAGCTGTAATACCCGCCACGAGGAAGAACGAGGTCTACTGGTATGGATTGGTCCGGCGGAGAACGAGCACGATTACCCCCTACTTGTCCCCTATGATAAGGGAGAGAGCGATGAGGCGAGTCAGTATCAGAGAGCTTTTCATTTGCTGTTGAAGTTTTTGAGGACATCGTGGAAAGAAGGCGGGATGGGGATGGTGGTGCCGAGGGTTGTGACGACGCTTTGTTGCAGTGCCTTCTCTGTGCCGGGGGAGGTGGTGAGGAGTGTGCCGAGAGAGAAGTATCAGAGGTTGTTTGAGTATTTGGAGAGGGGGTACAATAGGGATATGGGGGTTGCGATGGAGTATGTTTGGACGTTGTTGTTTAGGGAAGAGACTTGGAAATGAGCGTTGTCTACCCGCGAGGACGGTCACTTCATTGTGGGTCGTTTGTCCATGCTTCGACGGTCATGAGTCCGGTGGAGACGTCTGATAAAGCTCTGACAATCTGCCGCCAGGACTTCCAATACGAACGAGGCTGGAACATACTTCTCGACACGAGACCCGGGATCAACAAGAAGCATTCACTAGCAAATTTCACAGAGCATAGTCGATCAACAAAGGCACATATCGAAAAGTAGTTGACCGCCGACAAGCTCACGATGGACCAAGGGATTGCTGGTTCATATCTTACTCGGAAACCCAGAATGTGAAGATATTGCCCATGAACCGGCTGACTGTCAAGGAGTGAAGAAAAAGAGACAAAGACTCCCGGCGAGGGCATCACGAAGCTTCGATCAAGCAGTCCTCCACAAGATTTGCCGAGGCCGAGACAGTAGTGGTAACAAGAGGAAAAGCAAAAGACCAGCTGCCCTGAATCAATTGGTCTGCAGGAGTATTGACGAGGCCATACTCATGTCCAACGGCATGAAGATGCAACGTCTGCTCCTCCAGACAGTCAGACAATCTTCCGACTGAGCCATTCGAGCCAGAGTAACTGTCCGAGGGCACGAGATCTGAATCATATATAAGGGTTATTCGACGGCTCTGTCGTGAATGTTCCCGTGTAATACGGAACGAACTGAGAAAAGAAAGCAAAAAGAACAAAGCGAGCCCGCACTCCCGCCGAGCATCAGCACGGTCTCCTGCGTAGCGTCCTTCCGATTGCGGCATTCGAGCCAGAACGGTCGTCAATGAAGGAGTGTGAAGTATGTGACTTACAATGCTTGTCCAGGGCTGAGAGGCAGAAAGCCATGTCGTCAAGGCTTTGGCCTCTCGCTGACTTGGTCGTGATGGCTCACTGGACCAAGTCCAACGTGTAGCCAGAAGAAGCAAAACGAACGACCGCCCGGGCTCGATTTGCGCGGAGACGACGAGAAGGGTTCTCCATGTCTTGGAACATGGGCCAGATTTTTTATGCAGCCCCGATTGCGCCACTCAAGCCGGCGAAGATATCACATGGAAACAGAACAAAGAGATGTTGTACGTATCATGAAGTGTTGTGCCAACTCTTCCTTGCGCTGGCAAGTGCTGTACTACTGTACATTGGGGGTATCATATATCCGATTATCATTCCATATATCCTCCCATAGCCATCCTTTTCTCTGTTCACGATCTACCACAGAGGGAAATTGAACTTATTTTCGTAATCACAATTCCCATCCGCGGCCTCAATCCTCTTTCCACACGTACCGAAGATACGGTCCCAAAGCCTTGTCTGCTTGCCGTAGTTTTGTGACTTCCTCCAGCCCTTCCGGTGGTGCAGGTCGTGATCCTCAATCATGAGTTCACAATCAAACATCTTCAGCAGCCAAGTGGCCGTACCCGGCGTGGTAGACCAGACACGTAGTCCAGAGTGTCCAAACGCTTCGGCAAAGATGATGTATTCGTGGCAAATCCACCAATCATGGAATCCCATGGGAAGGCCGAAGACATATTTGAGTACTGCGTAAGTGGCGAGTGGGATCAGGGCGATTTCCAAAACTTCCTGCTCGTGGTCCGCGTACGAAGACAGAAGAGGTGTTGGGTGCTTGGTCAAATGATGCGTGCGGTGGTACTGCCAAAGTCCATTCAGCTCATGACAACTCCGGTGATAAGCGTAGAAGAAGCCGTCCAGCACGATGGAGTACAGTCCCAATTCGAGCGGAAGCCACCAGGAAAGGGACATGGAGCTGCTGGTGCTGTATGCTAGGAAGACGGCGAGAGCGGGTCGTGCGGTGGTTGTCAACTGAAGACTCGTAAAGACCTTCGCCACGCCAACGTCAGGGACATCGTCTCGTTCGTGTTTGTCACCGTCTAGAAATCCGAAGCGGTGTCCCAACCGTCGAAGGACGCGGACTTCATGGATCGAGTTGATCTGCATTGCGATTGTGAAGAGGAGGAAGACGGCCATGGAGTGCATATTTCTTCCCGTGGCGGCTTTCCATGCATGTTGGAGAGCGATAGGCCAAGCGGCGTGATAGAGGATCCAGAGGTGACAAGACCATTCTGTTAGGTATGGCATCTTGTCTGTTTTTGCGTGGACGGGGACTTCTTTGTCGTCTTCCCGATAGAAGGCATCAAGGAGATTCAGGAATTTGTGGTAGAGCCCCCATTGAGATTCGTCTTTTCGCCAGGTGGATTTCATCGAATCTTTGGGCCGGCGGTCGATGGTGACTGGCACCGCTGGAGCGGTCGTTGTCGTTGTTATCGTCGACATCTTGTCTGTGTATCGTTGTGCTGCTGTTGCGGTGTAATCTGAGACATCAAGTAGAGACGAGATCGTTATATGTTTGTGTCCTTATTTTGATGCCTTCGGCAGTCATACTAGTCGGCCGCACGTGAAGGTGTTGCGTACAGGTCGTTCTCGCGTTCGGTGGCCGCTTGGGCGGAGAGTTTGGCTTAGTGCATCATCTCTGGCATCTTAATGACGGAGATGGTAGTTTTGGTGTCGATCTCCCCTTTTTAAGTGGTCGTCTCGATTGAACAGTAAGGCCTTTCGTAGGAGGATCAGACCAATGTGCACATGTGGTTCAGGCAAGCATATTACTGCCGAAAGGCTATGTCGTCTGTCTGGAGAAGTCGGGAGTTGCGCAGATGGCAAGCGCGTCATGCGCGTGTTCTGCAGGCCAGCCGGCTGTACTTGATCATTCTGTGCGACTTTGCGAGCACGACAGTCGGGAGTGTACACGGCAGCCGGAACCTATTCCTGCAGCTGTCGTTTGCTGGCGCCTGCTGATCCTGATGTCGTCCGAGTCGTGTCGCTCTCGTGATCTGATTGATAGCAACGCACAGCCACATGATACCGAGCAGAAGCTTGGCACGTCGCTGTAACCACAAGGCCGAATGATCAGTGATCTTTAGTCTCTGGCTTTCAGTCGCGCCAAAGGGGGGGCTTGCGTTGGATTGATTCAGTATTATGATTGCCTATCTACTTTTCGTACACCGTGCACCTCGCTGGAAGAATTCCGACAAGTCAGTCCTCAGACTCCTAATCTGGGCTTTCATCATCGCTGTTGTTCGTGCTGAAGATGGTATCCTGCAAGGAGAAGAAGCTCGATCTCATAGAAGAAGGCGAGTCAGCAGATCTCGAAGCAAGCGGTGAGTCCTCATCGCCACGACGTGACAAAGGCGATTCTCCCCCAAAAAGTCCAAAGCTTCCATCTCTTGAGTTGTACCGGGGCAGCGTATTCGCACTACCCTGTAATCCAAGTCTGAAGCCCAAAGTACTGGTGGAGCTACTCGCGGTGCGCTGTAAATAGAAAGCACGTACAGGTGAAGGGGTTGCTGGGGAGTGTGACGGTACAGTTGATCCTCGAGATAATGCAGGCCGCGTGCCCATCGGACTATCGCTCTGGAAAGGGCCGTCCTCTCTCACATTCTCACAGGATCTCTGTCTAGTCGGGGTAGCGGGCAGTGGAATATCCTCAAGTTCTGGCGAAGCAGAGCGATTGGGACGCGGCCCGACGCCTCAGCTTGACCTACCCGACACGACGAAAGGCGGCTTGTTGGTGTTGCGTGCCTCGGTGGGCTTCTCCACGTTGTAGCCAGACTTGCCCATGGCATCAGTATCTGACGCGATGCTCGCGACCGAGTCGCTAGGGTTTGGTCGTGTAGACTGCGATTGGGCAAGGTTCTCTTCTTGCTTCGATGCAGACTCGTTCTGCGATTCCGACCCGGCAGGAAAGTCCTTCCCGTCATCGTCGACAAAGTCTGCGCCATCCTTGACGGCGTCTGAGTACGAAAGACCTTCGTGCAACTGCGCCGAAATGCCGCCTCCGCTTGATAGGGATTGGTTGTCCTTGTGCTCGCCGCCTTCGAGTTCGTTGTCACGTGCCGGCTCGCTCTGGTCAAGGTTCTCATCCTGTCTCGCTGCCGATTCACTAGTGGTCGATGAGCTGTTCTTGGCTTCTTGTGCGGCTTGTTGCTTCTTGCTGTCCTCACCATTACCTGCATTCTTGTTGCCCTTCACACTGCCGCCATGCTTGGTCGTCGTAGTGGAGCTTGAAGTCTGCGTGCGGCTGGACGTCTCGTTGTGGCTGGACGTCGACTGCTTTGCGGTTTCCTGGCTTTTCTTCGTGGGTGATGGCGTCCTTGGAGCTCCGGCATTTTTCTTCACTGGAGAGCCGGATCGTGGAGTGGCCTGGTTCCGCGTCGTGGGTGTGCCGGGTCTTGGACTACCAGTTCCGTTGGTCACTTTCTTGGCTTCCTCTTTGGTCTTCTCAACGCCGTCCTTGACATTCTGAGCAACCTTCTCAGCAGCAGTCTTGGCCTTATCCTCGAAGTTTTGCACATGGTCACTAACCCTGCGATCTCGGAATGTGCCTTCCTTAACAGCTTTCAGATCGCGGCGCAACTGGTCGTGCACCTGGTTGACGTCCACGTTCTTCGCCTTTGCCTGAGCTTCGATAATGCCGTCCTCTGCCTTTCTGCCCAGCTTCTCGACAGTCTCGTCTGTACGCTCTGCGGCAGTACGGCCAGAGTCAGCGACCTGCTTTACAGCGTGCGACGCGCGGCGTGGCTTGCCGCGACCAGTGTAAGCTTTGACGAAGAATCGCGCGAATAGCCAAGTCAATGGTGCCAGGTAGAAAAGGTTGAGGTAGATTGCGAAAGCCTCTCCGGAGGTGTCAATGCAGTTGGTCTTGGTCCATTCGGTGCGCCATCGTGTCTCGTATTGTGGAGCGTGACTACGTTCATTGAACTGCTCGATCTTCTCTTCGATGTGTGGAGTGATGTGCCCTCCCCTGTCGTCTGTGACAAGCTCTGCAATGCCTTCTGCACCAACAGCACGTAGCAGGAGCTTCTTGGCTAGGGCGACCAAGGTTCCTGTTGCAGCAGGCGATTCGACCACTTTCGAGATTGTGGACGCCGTAGCCGAGGCTGCTGAGCTCGCGTTGGCTGCTGCAGCTTGTATGGTAGATGCGATCTGGTATGGGGTTGCGATCGGGATGTCGTACTGAATAAAGAGATGCGCAGCGGCATACGAAGCTCCCCACAAGAACTGCGCAATCTGCATCGTAGTAAGAGTTCGCTTGATCGTTGGGTTGACTCGAATGCCCAGAGCTGAAAGGGTGAAGTATGTGTACTGTCGAGATGTCAGTGGTGTGCCAATTGTTGTCTGCCTCAGCAAGACTTACCATGAGAGCGTGAATGAAAGAGTTCACAAAGACGAACATCCAGATTGGTGGACTCATATACCGAATGCCAGCCCACATGCAGAGCATTGCGCCTGAGTGATGGTATGTCTGCAAAGTCGCGCTTCTCTTGCCCTTCGCGATGATGATCATGGTATCGATGACCTCGTAGAATTTGCTGACATAGAACCACCAGCCCCAGAACGCGAGTCCTTCGTTCCATAGTCTACCCACGTCGGTCGGGTCTGGCATGCTGTCATATCCTAGATGTATCGCAGTGTTCTTGACCTCCCAGATGTTGATCGTTGTGTTGTATGTCGCAGCATCGCCGACTCCTCGCGGTCCGTGAATCTTGCAGAGCGAGTCCGCGATTCCAGCCAGACCGCTCGGGTCATTGAAGCCACCTGCTGGCCAAGTGTGAAGGATAGCCCTAAACATCGCCAGGAAGGTCGCTGCGGAGTAGATGGTGAGAAGGGCGTTGTGGAGAACAACGAAGTACTTGAAGAGTGGTGCTCGCGAAATGGCCCATGGCTTGTTGGCTCGCTGGCGGTTGTATGCGTTCAAGCTGAAGACTGCAACGATGTATACAGCAGCGAAGGTGAAAGGGATCCATGGCTGGAGTGCGAAATTGTAGAGGTCCCCGTCAATGCCGAATGGAGCTCGAAAGCTTCGTTCCTTGATCGGCGGTGGAAGGGCCTTGGGCAAGTCTTCTGGAAACAAGCTGTTCCAGGTGAAGGCGAAGACGGGCTTGGTGATGTACACCTGCGGTCCGGAGCCTTGCGCCATGGTGATGAAGCTTTCGTGCGAGGAATGGCCTCAACGCAAGGAGCTCTGGTTTCGGCGCACCACGCGACTGCTGATCGTCGGGCGTCGGATTCGAATGGTAGATTGATCGGGACAGTAAGAGATGTGTCGCTATGTTGTTGATGGCATGCTCGCGCCAAGAATGGTGACGTCGTGTACAAGAAAGGTGTGAGAGTGGACGGTGGGCGGTGTTGTGCTCGGCGTCTGGCAAAACACTGATGAGTGACGACGATGTGATGTGTGGCTGGGCGATTTCCCTCTCAGAGCTCAGAAACTTGCCCGTGAAGCCCATGGCGGAATCCGACAGTCGGGGGCACTGCTATGACATCAGAATCAACAACAACATGAAACTGACAGATGCCATTCCGCGTGCTGCCGCATACATCGTCGTCACGGTGAACAAAGACTGACATATAAACCTGCTCGTAGCCGAACCTGCATGAAAGTCAAGTACCAAACCAGTATCTCCCATCCTATCATCGCAACCAAGCTTACCACCCACTGCAAGACCACCACAACAACAGCCTAGCAACCACCGCACCACCGCACCACCCCTCCAATCCTCCAACAATATGTCCTCCAACAACGGCGCAAGCGGCGAACACGCCGCCGAAGAAACCAAAGGCTTCTTCAAAGACATCGGCACCGTTACCGAGTCCCTCCGCAAGAACGTCAACGCCTTCGCCGACGACCTGATCGGCTCCAAGTCCAACACGCACGCCAACACCGCAGACCGCGATCGCGAGTACACCACCGGCCACGTCGCAGGCAGTGGAACCACCCACGATGCCAGTACGGGGCTTGGAGCTTCGCATCCGCACGATAGGCCTGGAGGTGGACCGCTCTCGGATAGAGACACGACCGGGTTGACTGGAAACAACACTGCTGCGACTGGTGCGACCAACACGGCGAATACTGGCAGCACGGGGATTCATCCTGATGCTCAGAAGACGGGTGCGGGCATTGGAGCTGCGATTGAGAGGGCGGGAGAGAAGATTGAGGAGAAGACGAGCAATACTAGTACTGGGCATGGCGCCACTTACACCAGATAGAGGTCTGAATATCAGGGCGAGTAGGAGATGCTGCAGCAGCCAAGAAGTGATGAAATTTATGATAGAGCGATGGATAGATTTCGATTATGATACCCAGATGAAATGATGTCTTGAACATAATTCGATCTTGCATCTCATCAGTTCACTACTACACTTGTCTTGGACGCACCGTGCCATACATTCAATAGATACGTAGGAGGGAAACTCTACGTCCAACACCACTTATGTGCTTACGGTGTTCCATGCTACGTCAGAAGCCTAATGCCAAAGATAAGATACTAAGGAAACTTAGATGTGGCATAGGTAGAACACAACGGCTGGACCAGCTACATCTTCTTCATCACTCATATTTCATCACGCTGCCCTTCACTACTCCCTACGAACTACACGAACACTGCATAGCCCTCTGATATCTCGGCACATCACCACAAAACCTCTCCTCCTCCTCTGTGTTCCATCCCCATTCCTCATTGAACGGCGCCAGCGCCATGTCCATAACGCGGTCCAAAATCTCCCTCTCGCCTTTTTTCTCCACCCTTTCAATGAGCTCGTCGAGAATCCAAGATCTCGGAATAAACTTCGGATTCACAGCCTTCATCGCCGCAAGTCTCTGGTCCTTCGCCTCATGCGAATCCTCCCAATCCTCAAAGACTCTTGTGCGGTACTTTTCTAACCACTTCGCGACGCGCGCGCGAGCTTTCTCTTCGCCGCCGTCAGCGAGGACAAGACCCGGCAATCCCTCGTGGTGGAAGAAGCGGCCCGCTACATCCTTTCGCTGCTCGTCCGTTTCGATCTCGGACATGCCAATATGACTGAGGCGGCGGAACGTATGGTTGAAGTCCAGCTCGAGCGCTTCGAGAGTATCGAGAAGTTCCGAGTAAAGTTCCTCAAAATCGGAGGGTTTGCTTTGCTTCAAACCGAGACGTGCAGTCATTAGACGTTTATACTCCGCCATGAAAACGGCTTTGTACTCCTCGCCGACTTTGTCAATCACATTCTCAGCACGCTTGATGAGTTCGTCGGCACGTTCTTTCCTGACCCCCTTCTCAACGAATTCAGCATCGTCGCACCAGTTGCCCGCACCGATGAGCTCGCCGAAAGCTTCTGCCAGACGGACGAGGTTCCACCAGATGATGGAAGGTTGGTTCTTGTAGGCGTAGCGGAGCATGTAATCGTCATGGTTGGGCGTGTAGTTGGGGTCGAAGTTGTCCAGGAAGGCGAAGGGGCCGAAGTCGACGGAGAGTCCGTAGATGGAGGTGTTGTCGGAGTTGAGGACGCCGTTGGTGAAGGCGTAGGCTTGCCAGTGGGCTACCGTTTTGGCGTTGCGGCGGGCGATCTCGCGGAAAAGGCGTGTGTACCTGTTCTCTTCGTTTTCGGCTTCGCCTTCGATGGTGTCTTTGGAGATTCCGCGTTGTACGTCGATGACGTTTTTCTCTTCTGTGGAAGGCACTTTCGCAGGGAGATTTTCCCAGCCGCCGAAGACATGTTCTGCGACGTAGTCTGCCAGTCTCCTGATCAAATCTCTGTCACCTCTTGATCTTGGCAGATCGAAAGTGCCGATTCTGATCCACGACTCAGCGAATCTTGCTACCATTGCAGCTGGCTCCTGCGTTTCTCTTCGTACAATCTCCTCTGGTCCCAGAGTCAAGCTCAATGCTCTTGTGGAAGGGATGCCAAGCGCGTTCAACGCTTCACTCACCACGAACTCCCTTATACTACTGCGCACAACAGCCTTGCCGTCTGCGAACCGCGAATACGGGGTCTTTCCAGCTCCTTTCAACTGTATTTCATATCGCTTTCCGTTGTTGGGATTATTTGCCTCAAACAGTGATATGGCTCTTCCATCTCCCAGCTGACCAGCCCATTGGCCAAACTGGTATCCACCATAGCATTGTGCCCATGGGTATACATCCTTGTCTCCAGGCTCTTTCTCCTCATCGATCGTTATGATCTTCTCGCCTGCCACGGTCTGCTTAAAGTCCTCATCGTTCACCGACGCAGGATCGATCGCCAAGTCTCGTAAGGCTGCTTTCGATACTCCTACAAGTTCCGACTTCTTGAATGGTTCTGGGCGGACGAAAGTATACGCTGCGTTTTTAACCAACCGAGGTCCCAGCTTCTTGCGTTCTGCTATGTGGGATGATGCAGGTGTGGGATACTCTTGGTCAGGCGGCAGCTTCTGCGTGAACGTGTTCGTCTTCGGTAGATCGCGAATATTATATGTCTTCTGCTCGCCACTGGCGGCATTGCTGATATGGTTCGTCATTTGAATTATTCGTCGCTGTATAATGCTTCGTGGTCGCGTCCGGGAGATTGCACGATGCATACAACAAGAGGTACCTGTGCGTAGACCGGGAGAATATCATACAAGAAAGTGAAAGTGGCGTATAAGTTATGTTGTTTATTCGTTGTACCTCACTCCGCATCACATCAGATCGTCGTGGGCGAGATCGGCATATGACGTGCGAACGTGCCGACTCGAAGCCGAACGCCTGCCGAGACGTGTCAAACAAGGTTCGGCGACCATCGCCGACATTTTGCCTTTCTGGTCGTTAACATTTCGAAATCAGCATCTGTATGAACAACAAATCATATTATTGCATCGCGTCTCGGCTTCCCGACGATATCGCTACGACACAGCGCGACCGACGAGCCATGCTGGAAATCGATCACATGATACAGGCGCGCCCGATATTGACAGGATGAATAGGGGCAACCTTCCAGGATTCTACTTCGACGAGGAGAAAAAGAAGTACTTTCCCGTGACCGCCAACCACAAGGCTCCTCAAGGCGCGAAATATTCAAAAGCAAACGTCGATGCTGAGCAGCGCCAATCTAAGAAGCGGAAGCGCGACCGTCAGCATGAACGTGCTTTGAAGAAGCAGACCGTACCAGCAGCACCACTTTTCAAGCATCCTCTCCTTGGTGGTAGCGGCTTACTGCGCGAACATGGAGTGCGACAACGCTCCAGCTTCTACGGTGTTGCTCAGCACAAGGCACTTGTCCAGGGTTTGGAAGCAAAGGAGACTCGCGTTGTGATCAAGCACATGGCGAATGCTTCCATCACAGACTTTCGCTACCTGCCTGACGCCTCGAAAGTTCTGCTTGCCGTCAGACATACTCCGAGCAGCCATGCTGTCTATGCCAGCGACTGGGCTGATCCAATGAATGGCAGCATCACCATCCATCCACTGCCAATGTATGCCTTCTACGATCCGATAATGTCACTGGATCATGTCAACGTCTCAGGAGTACAGTACGTCGTGGCTAGCACTGCGCGGCCGAATGCCTTCGTTGGCAATGTCTATGTAGGCCCATTAGCTCATTCACATGACGATGGCAGTGTCGCTAGCGGCTACCACTTCAATGTCGGAGAGCCAGAAGATGCGATTTGGGAGTGCAAGGTCAACGAATGGTCACATGAGATTGCCGTGGCTGGAACTCAAGGTTGTCAACTTCACTCAGTTGGGAAGCAGATGCAGAGCTTGGCGAGGTACAAATTCGACGAGTCGGCAGAGTGTTATGCTGCAGACTGGCTCAATCCTCGCACTCTAGCCATGGGATCTCGACGCAAATCAGGCAAGGACATCACGCATGGCATACTCTTGTGGGATGTTCGTTCGGACGGAGCAGCGTTGCGACTAAAGCGGGAGGCACGTATATCCGGGGTCCGAAAGCTTGATACGAATGAGCATCAACTGCTCGTCAGTAGCAGCTACGACATCAGCACGTATGATTTGCGAGTGTTGCGCAAGGATAGGCCGCTTCTTACGCTGGACCACAAATCGGGCACCACGAAACTGCATATGCCAACGCTACACGACGACGTAGTAGCTGCGGCTGATCAGTACAACAAAATGCAGGTCTGGTCACTGCAAACAGGCAAGCATATCCGGACACTGCACAACTTTCAGCGTCGCCCAGGTCTCCTTTATCAGCCTCGGTGGCAAGAGGATCATGGTACTGGAGCACCTTTTCTTCAAGCGTGCTTGAACGACACGCTTCAGCAGTGGATTTGGCAGAACGGTCTCGACGAAGGATGAAGTGCTGGAACTGATTTGCAGACTATATGGACGCAAGCATGCCGGTTGTATCATGGCAGCCTACGTACTGGAAATACTGCTGCTCTGGATAGACGACCATGACCTCGTGCGGTAGGCGGAGCGACATGCTCCCTTGCAATTCGCCGGCATACTGTAAGAAGCGCCCAAAGATGTCAAGAGTCGTGTTATGCCGCTTGCTCCAGTCTTCAAACGAGTTCATGTCATCGAAGTACGCCAAGCCGAAGGTCTTGTCAGTCGGCTTTTGCGAGGTCTTATCCTTCCGGATCACATCCGTGGAGCGACATTCGATGCAGCCGACTCCTGCACCTTGATCTCGAAGGAAGTCCATGCCCATGATCAACACCGGGTGCATCGTATTCAAACACAACTCTCGCTCATGCGGACTCGTACTGGTCCAACCCTGGCCACTTCGGATCATTGCCAAATTCTGTCTGCCTTCCACATGGATACGCCGCTTGGTGGTGTCTTCCTTGCCACCTGCTGGACGAATTGTGGCCTTCTCGCCCTTCAAATAATCTGTTTGCGAAGCTGCCAGACGATCGCGCATCGATCCCGAGTACACGTATTCCTGCAGCATGCCGCTGACGCCCGTACGCATGTTGGCTACGCCCTCTGGTTCGACGTTGTCAGAGGAGACGATCTCGAAGCGATCGACGCTGTGTAGGAAGACCTCCAAGAGGTATTCAACTTCAGCACCAGCATCAAGACCCTCCCACCAAGACTCAGAACCGCTTTCGTCTCGCCACTGATCAAAGTCCTCTTTTGACCTCCAATACGGTATTGCGACTTTAGTGTAGTGACAGCGGCTGTCTGTTACAGACGCAGCTTCCCAGTACCTTGGCTTAGCATCATTCGATGGCTTCTCCACAAAAGACTTGATGTTCATGAAGTCCTGACTATGACCTTGGATGGCATTCTTATGCTGTACCCCGATCATTGCCGATGACCGTACCCTGGGCGTCTTCGCTAAACCTGGCTGAGTATGCTGGAAATGGAGGCTAATAGTTCGCTAGTGTGTTCGCTGGTATTGTCCGCTCCATCCGCAGATGTTCAGGTATTACAGAGCACATGACTGCTTGTTTGCGGCAGGAGTCAATCAAGCTGTGATGGCTTTTGCCAGATAAAGATAGCGAAACGTCGACTTCGATGTCATTCCATAGTGGCACCTACTCTGACAACACCAAACCCTTATTGATGACCACAACCTCATGCGCCATTCCTGCGTGGAACACATCCCGACGTTATAGCCATCCTCCGAACACCGGCGCTCCCGATGTCCGGAGCTTCATCACGGCTCTGGGCCAAAGGAGACATCGAGGAGGGGTCAAAGTCGATATTCAGGGTCGAAACACATTCACCACGCCATCAGAGTCTCTCTTATCTTAGATTTAGCTGACAGTGGTTAGCCTGCAGATAAGCGAGCCGATAAGCAATTCAGAGTGTTCATGTTCACGGATCGGGACCTAGGAGGTAGCTCAGCAGCTGTCGATGCACCCCACATCCGCACGAAAGGTTACCGCGGAATACAGGTGAAAGGTCAATATCTCACCTCATCCTTGTTCGGGTATTAGGCTGGAGTATTGTGTAACAGAGGGCGAATCCACTGCGTTGTCTATGCTTGAAGCGTGACAGCTGAAGCGTTTCCCGTGAGACAGACTTTGACCAAGCTACTGATGCGCGCAAGCGTTGCTTCTCAAGAACATCAACGACCATGAGCTCCACCTCGCCAGCAACCGTCCGTGTTGCCGTGACCCAACACGAACCAGTTTGGCTGGACCTCGAAGGCACTGTAAAGAAGACCATCACCCTCATTGAAGAAGCCTCACAAGCCTCCGCCAAACTCATTGCCTTTCCCGAATGCTGGATCCCCGGCTACCCAGCATGGATCTGGTCCCGCCCCGTCGACTTCGACCTAGGAACCAGATACGTGCAACAATCCCTCAAAGTAAACAGCCCAGAAATGAAACGCATCTGCGCCGCAGCAGCCGAAAACCAAATCGCTGTCGCCCTAGGGTTCTCCGAACGAGAGGGCGATTCCGTCTACATTGCCCAAGCCTTAGTCGACGAGACAGGCGACCTGAAAATGACCCGCCGCAAAATGAAACCCACCCACATGGAACGCACCATCTTTGGCGACGCCGCAGGCGGCCACTGTCTCGCCAAAGTCGTAGATGTGAAGGAAGTAGGCCGCGTTGGCGGCTTGTCGTGCTGGGAACATATTCAGCCCCTACTGAAGTACTACACCTTCGCTCAAGGCGAGCAAATCCACGTCGCAGCCTGGCCACCACTCGAACCTTTCATCGAAGGATCTCCCGGCTTTTACAGTATGAGTGTAGAAGGCTGCAGAAATCAAAGCCAGGCGTACGCTATTGAGAGCCAGTCTTTTGTGCTACATTCCACAACGGTTCTGACGGACGGCGGAATCGAGGCGATGAAGACGAAGGGGGCGCCGATTATGGGGCTTGCTAACACTGGGAGTTCGGCGGTATTTGGACCGGATGGGAGAATTTTGACGCCAGTGGAGAATCTTCCTGAGGAGCTGATTATTGCGGATTTGGATTTGAGTCTTGTGACAAAGACGAAGACGTTTGCAGATGCTAGTGGGCATTGTAAGTTTTCTCGTCTGAGAGGAAGAGGAAACAATGGAGCTTTTGCTGACGATTGTGATTCTAGACAGTCGACCTGACCTTATGTGGCTCGGTGTGGATGAGAAGCAGAAACTCGTTGTCCGACCCCAGAATGTCGTTGCAGAGTAGGACGTGTACGACTCTGGTTCTGACACTGCAGTCTAATTTGTCTCTTGCTACTATCCATCGTGTCTATGTAAAGCTCGTTCGCCGCATGCTGACCCAGACTTTCCAGCGATCTCATAGCCATCATCTCCAACATCGGAATACAAAAGATAAGTCTGCTTGACCAAGCCCACAATTCCAGCCGTGAGCGGGTTCTGGTCTTGGCACAAGATTGCAGGACAGTCAGGGACATCTCTAACCAGAGGCAAATACCTGGGGTCGAACGAGGACCGGATTCGGAATCCCGAGGTCAGCACACAATGAAAGCACTCAGAATCCTGCTGTGGGCTCATCAGCGCGGCACAGAATCGCAACGTCTTTACGTCAGTCCTTCATCCCTTGCTTCGAGTTTGGATCTGCCAGGACATGCACGAAGGTACTGCGATCTTCCGTAAAAGCATCAGTATGCCTCATACTTCACGGCATGCTCTACTTGTCTCAGCTCAAGGGCATGCCTGAGTTACCATCAGACCTCACTGATAGAGCGAAACAGAAAGTTCCAAGGGAACATTTGCGACGGCCACACTGAAAGCCCGTGACGTAGATCCAGAACAGTATGGGTCTCCTTAGTTGTGGTAAACGATCTATGCCTCCACAAAGGGTACTGACAGACACAATAATCCCGTTCCACTACCACGACAATTCTGACTCCACGATGGCATGTCCTTCGACCTCACCTTCCGCTTCGACGACATCCTAGACGACAAAAAGCTCCGCATTGCCCTCTCACGACTCCTTGAACTGGAAGGCTGGCGAAAGCTAGGCGCTCGCATTCGACACGCCGACACAGGCGCGTTCGAAGACCACGTTCCTGAATCCTTCGACTTTAAGCGTCCTGGCTTCACATGGTCCTCGGCCACGTTCGACGTCGCGGTGGACAAGCACCCTCAAGTATCACGCCTACTCTACCCTCATGGTCTCGATGCCGCTGGCCGTCCTGTGGTATCAGAACTCTCCTCTTGTGCGGCATCTTCCGACTTTGGATCTTTCATCCGCACTCCCGGATTCCCTCAGCACTTGGACGATTGGCTATCTTCGGACAGTCCTCTGCTCGGGATTCATGTTCTTCACTTTCATGATGCGACGTTGATGACGATATCATTCTTGCACAGCGTGACGGATATGATGGGCCCCAAAGACAGCAATTCTCAGAGGCAAAGAAGATCAGGGCACGCCTTTCACAGGGTTCTTGGACGATGTGATGAGAGGCCTTACTAAGACGAAATCGCAACCGCAAGTGAAATACCGCTTGGAGGAAATGCTTCTTACCGGCTGGAAGTTGATTTGGTTCGCGGCGAAGTATCTTCTTTCCATCGAACAAGGGAGCCGTCCCGCTCGGCGCCATGCTCTCCAGCAACTTGAACCAACTTTATAGCGTTATCGAAGGTCGTCGGGGTCCGCAAGTCTTCCAAAACGAATTTCGTACACGGACTGGCGCACATTCAGCTTGAGCATACGATTCCGGTGTAACTTCAGTGCATGCTATGTCTGAGTCCTCGGGCTTCTATTGAGCACATCGAGTGCCTCTTGGTACAATGGTGCCTTTGCGTCATGAATGTTTTTGCGCTCTTGTGCTTGAGGCTTTATCTTGTTCTTAGGAGTCGCTGGTGGTGACGAGGAAGATCCGTAGTCCAGAGCACTCATGGTCTGGTCGGGCTTCTTCAGATTGAAGATCTGCTCGTTGAGGAATTTCTCACTGTCTGAGCCAAGGTCCGAGTTCGCCTTTGCCGGGTCTGCCTTTGGCTGGACCTTGACGGGCTTTTTCTTCTGTTCCAGCTTGATGGCATCTTTCAATGCTTCTTTTGGGAACCATGTACCAGGATCTCTTTGATCGATGCTTTGGTAGTCAAACCATCTGTTCCGTAACTCTTCGATCAAGCTGCGGACGATGTCTATGTCTGCTTTCCAAGCAGGGGGACAGGTCATTTCCAAGTGCTGCAGGTCGTTGAATAGCATTGTTGCTATTTCAGCAGAGTGTCCTTGCTTCAGGAGCACTTCGAATCCAGTCTGAGCAGCATTACACCGTGCTGCCCATAGGTGAATGCATCTGACAGCATGCTCCATAATCAGTTTCAGAGAATCGCAAACCCGAGCGAGCGCTACATGGACTTTGACCCCACCGGTTGAAGCTGTTTTGCGCCATTGGGGCCCTTCCAGCACGAGGGCATCGCTGATCATGGTCCAATAGTTGCGACCGCTCAACTCTCCAGACGGATCCAGGCCGTCTTTGCTTGCATGTGCGAGAATGCGCTGACAAAACTTTTGAAAGTAGTTGCCATAGCGACAGAAGAAGTCCAGCTCCAAAAGGCGAGTCAGATCTACCTGTGAAGACTCCCAGTAGGCTTGGTCCTCAACACCACCCGTTGACTTGTAGAAAAACGCTCGGCAAGATCGGATCCCTGTTTTCTGAGCTGAGGTATGACTTCTCGACGTGTCGCAGGCCATGTCGACTTGTCCTTCATCGCGACCTTGATAGAGATACACTTCTCATGGAGATTATCCAGCATTTCTCTTGTAGTCGGACTGAAATCGCGCTTTGGCTTGAGGCTGCGTGCAGCCCAATCGCGAGTACGCTTGATTCTTGAAAGGCTGCACACTTCGATCGAGACTTCGGGTCGAGGAACTGGCTCTGCAACTCCTTGATCCTTGGGCTTCTTGCGTCTGAGCCACGAAATCATGGTGAGGGTGCGGACTTGCAAATCTTGTGCGATCTATTCAGTCAGAATCCCTATCTCCAAAATCTGTAGGGGCACAAATCAGGCTGAGACACACGTTCAATGAGCGTGACACATAACCATGCTACTAAGGAAATTCTTTGTCAAGCTCAACCCAGTGGCACGGTACCGTTGCTAGGCGACCACAGAGCGGGAAATGGGAAACTGACATACACGTTCGTGCTGCCTCCTACGACACTGCCAAGTCCTTGCTGACTTCCTTCGCAACTTCTTCTCGAGTTCGGTTCCAAAGACCGCAGTCGAGCTGGTGGGACCATTGCCACCGCTCCAGGACGCCTCAAATGCAGTCAAATTCATCGGACAATTGCGATCACACGATGTCTTCGCCGCCACGTCGAAAAAGGTATCGCAGCTCTACCTCAGCTCTTTCAAATCCATCTTCTGCACAATGACTACATTAAGCGCGCCAGGGCTGATGTCTTCGATGTTGTCGGACGAGATCGAGCTCAGGAGGAAGGAATGGGAGAGTCAGCGCTTCGAGGACAAACGATAGGCCCGAGAGATCTTGGGTATTCTATTTCCGTAGATGGACTAGCAACTCACAATGAAGACCACAAGAGTGATTATGGGAACCAAAACGAGCTCCCTCTTTGCTTGTGAGTGTAATGCTTGTACATGAAGTTGCTGCCGAGGTCGGAGCAAGGTAAACAGAGGCATTCGTCGAGCCACGGGCCCTGAATCCAAGAGCACGCATTCTCCGTAGAATGCGCGACTGCGACTCGGTGAAATCGCACATTGTCAGCCTCGCCATATCCTCTCCTTGCGAAGCTCCTCGCCATCTTCTCTAGTCAGCCTCTTCCGCTGCAACCGAGTCAGGGCGTAAAGATCCGACTTATTAGCGGCTGAAGCAGTGTTCCAACCACAGCCCAGCTTCTCTTCGATGGCGCGACCATCTTATCGACGAGAAAAGATGCTGCTCGAGTGAGTAGGTGATCTGGAACTGCCGCGTTCCATTGCTCGATCGATCATGCTCGCCGTATTGCCTGACGAAGAGAACTTGACGATCAGCTTTTCCGTGCGTTGGTGGAGTGGGTTGTATGGTCTTGCTCAAGTGCACCTCGTGGCCTGGCTTTCCCTTGAGCTCGACGAAAAAGACTGATTGATCTACTCTGCACTTCCACGTTGCCATTTCGCCCGCTTCATCACAGCTGTGATCGCATGTCTTATAGCAATTCCCGATTTCTCCATTTCCTTCTTCGACAGAGCCGTGGTGGCGCACATCTTAATGGCTGGTTGTGGCTGGTACTCTTTCAGTACCTCCTTTGGCTGCAACCCATCCATGATTGGCAAACTCTTGAGACGGGTGATTAAGATCGAATGAGTCGCCAGAAACTGCAGCTCAGTCAGCGTAATGCTTAGTAGATGATCTCCCGAGCCAGAGAGTCTCACCTCGTTGACACATTCTTGCAACAGAGACTCTTGCTCCGAGGATGTAAGTCGCCGGCTTTGTACGACCTCGGCCTTCAACGTCAAATGGATGACTGGATTGCTCGATGCGCTCGTGCAGCGTACCCAGTCGCTCTTTTGGAGCTGCAGACGAATAGCATCGATTCGTTCTTGTAAAGTCTTCAAATCTCTTGCTCCCTCGTCCGACTGCAGTCGGTGAATGACGGCCGACGCTGTGGTAGCCAGAAATTCGGACAAAGAGGCTGAAAAGGTCACAGCTGGGGAATTCAGTCGTTGATGCTCGACCATTCCTTTGCGTCCAGTACAAAAGCCGCCACCGGTGGAAATACAGCCTGCTAGGCTTCCAACAAGTATGTCAATGGTGTTGGCGTCTACATTTTGCATTTCGGTCAGACCTCTGCCGGTCTCACCCAAGACACCGTATGACCACCTACATCAAGCGCTAAGGTTAGTGGTTGATCAGTAAGTTGTGCATCGGCAATCACACTCACGTTTCGTCGAGAACGACTCGGAACTTGTACTTGTTTTTGAGCTCGAGTAACTTGGGTAGATCGACCATGTCGCCCACATTCTCTGAGAGAGCTTCCGTCACGATGAACCTTCGCGTGAGCGGTCGGTTCTCGCTCACAAGCTTGGCAAGTACTCTTTCCAGATCTTCCATATCATTGTGCTCATACCAACGGACGATACTCCTTGATGCTCTGATGCCCATGCGAATCGAATAGTTTACTGCACGATCGGCCACGATGACATCGCCTCGTTTGCAGAAGGTTGAAATGATACTGCTGATGGTGGAGAAGCTCTGGGAGTATAAGATACTACTCTCTGTTCCGAAGTGGCTTGCAATATCTTGCTCGAGCTGCAAGTGGACATCGAAGGTTCCAGCGACACCGGGAGCAGAACATGGGCCAACGCCATATTCACGGATCGTCTTGGCCGCGCATTCGATGAGGTCGGAGTTGTTGGAGAGATTGTAATGATTGCAGTTGGCGAGGTTGGTAACAGTCCTGCCATCGTACAGCTTGGTTCGTGGTCCGGTGAGCGCGTCCCGGTGCAATACCGGGAGACTCTTGTCAAGTCTCGCTAAGTCAGGCTGTTCCTGCACAAGGGGCTCCGGTGTCCAGTCTTCCACCAGGTCGTCGATCTCCTCTTCTGTCAACTGGACGTGAGTAGCTCTCTTTTTCGGGCTGTATTTGGATGCCACAAGATAATGCACGGCGACGAGAAGCAACAAGAGCTCTACGACACTGCGGTATGGGTCGTCTTGGTGAGACGCGCGAATGTATCGGACCACCACGGCGGACCCCGGCACGCGATGCAGCGTGTGGATAGCTCTGTTCACTAGCCATGAGGCGTGTCCGGCGATGATGGCGATGCTATCGACAACTGTTGGAGCTGATGTTGAGTAAGTGGGCTCCATGATGCCAATGCCGTCAAATACAATGGCTTCGGAGCGAGTCAATGGTATAGGCTGAAAAAGAGAGGGGCGTTACACGTGCCAACAGCTCTGCATGTGCCCCTTCGTTTAGCAAGATGATCCAGCTGGAGCCTGGAGTGAGGTCCAATTGAAGGCCCCAACTCGGTCCACAACCCCTAGCCTCATTGGCCCATTTGGGAAAAGTACGTGCATCCGGGGGCGGCAATACTGCTCCGTGATTCTCAATCACAACATCCCGCGAAAGTCGGCACTTGCACCGGAGTTGACCGGTGTTCTGACCGGAAGGAAGCGCTCTAGAGACTCAAGTCAGGCGCCCATCACAGGCACCCCAGACTTGATGGTCAGGTAGGGCTCACATTGTGTTATGAGGCTGCCAATTAGTCAAATGACGGCGTAGAGAGTTTCAAGAATAACCGACCGGGAGATGAGTCCCACGGCAACACACAGGTCGCTCCTCGATATCAGGCCGAGTGTGGCAGACGACCATCCGATAAAGACATCAAAGTTCCCATCCTTGAATTCTCTCTTGTGCGCTTGTATGCGGATTCCCTACTCAAGCCATCGCGATGTCATGGCCACCAAGACACTACTTGCAACCGAGCAGGGTACATGCTCAATGGCTTCTTACATTTTGTTGTAATGTACATGCATGAAGTTTGAAGTCCAGCTAGACCACACCCATTCGTGCGTCTTTCGGCCTATGAGGAACATGGTTATCTTTGCTGAAGCCGCTTCCAGCCGCATTGCACTCTGGCCCGCCATGTTGCTTGTCTAAGCTGTACTATGGCATTCTGACAGGTAGCGGTGACACGTCGTACAAGATCTCCGTGCAAAGCTTTGCGAAGGTCCTCAAACCCTTAGTATAGCCCAGGCAGGAAGCTGCGCAGGACTGCACTGCAGCAGAGTGCCTCCGCGGCCCTCGAGCAGCTAAGTCGCATTTCAGTAACAGAGTGCATCCAGAGACATGGCAGCGCCGAGCAAAGGGCAAAGTTTTGTGTATCCGACGGTGAGTGCATTGCGTACGTGCAGATACAGGCCACACTACTAGGTTGAAAATGCATCCTATCTCGAGAGATGGGAAGGTTCATCCAGGTCCGGCGCATCTTATGCGTAGGCCAGGAGGAAGACTATAAAGAGGAGCTGTTTAGCTCTTTAGCCTTCATATTCAAGAGCATAGCCATAGGGCCACGCACCTCTTTCCAAGAAGATTGGCCTTGTTTATGTGCTGCACTGGCTCGATGATTTGGGGGGAGCAGATCTGCTGATGTCCGTCAAGGTCTCGAGCAAGTCGTGCTGAAGCGAAGTCGTCATTCGAGGGTACACAATGCTCAATCGGCTGCTCTGACCGACTGTATTCAGAATTGCCCAGTTGAGGAAAATTATCCATACCCCGATGCCGCCCCGCCACTCCCCGTTCATTGCTCGGAAAGCATGACCGTAGATGCCACGACTGCTCTTATAACATTTCAAGTGCGCAAAATTGATCGCATCTTAGATTCATACTACTGATTGTCTCTATCACCTGTCGTCCCGTTATTAGTAGACAGTAAGTCGTATATCCACTACTTTCGCGAGGGTACTAATAGTACGTATCTCTAGCTAAAGACGGAGCTCTAGACATATATATCGGATATAACCTATTCTTTATACCTCTATATACGAATATAG
>KZ108189.1:0-40346 GCA_002116355.1 Dothistroma pini CBS 116487
CTTAGGCCAGACATCAGAAGCACTGCTCATAAGAATCAACCCTCGGCAGTGCTGATGGCGCGATCGAGTGTCGGTATCGAAAACGTGGAGCTCTGCTGTCCGGCCGCGGACCGGCATGCGATGATCTGAATCAAGGGCATTGCCTGATATTCACTGACGGTGCTGTCAAAGCAATTTTGGGAAACTTTTCAGCTGCTTGCAGCATCAACTCAACTCAACTCCTCGCCCACTTGCCCATGGCTTGCCGGCAAGAGGGAAGTGGAATTTGCAGTATATGACACTTCATGTTCTTCGCTGACAAGCTTCTTCAATTCTGCAGGTCGTCAACCGTCAGGCGTTTCTGCGACACCCACCACTCCCTCGCATGCTCTTCTCCCACCAAGGCATTGCGGACGCCGTTCACAACGTCGATGCTGCCACCTCACTTCACTTGCACCGCAGCGGTGCTTTGTACGCAGACAGTGAGTACTCTCGGCGCTTCTCGGAGTCGTTCAGCTGATCTCGTCGCAGGAATAATCCGGTTGCAGTGCTTCGATATCGTTGGGGTGGAAGCTTCGGACGAATGCACTTGCAGTCGGTGCTGTGTGAGGCCATCATCAGGACAGAGGCAGTGGTTCAATGTCAAAGGCAACGTGGTGCAAGCATTTGTCTGTTTTAAGGATTCTTCATTGCCGCTCTTCTTCTTTCTAGCCTCCGCTGCTCACCTTCATCAATGCCACATCATCCTGTACTGATTCAGTGTCGCCATCACGCCATCATGCGGTCATTCGCCAAAACGCGTCGCGGTTGCATGTCACACTGCTCTCGCGACACTTCGATCAACAGAAGCCCTCCCAGTCAGCTGTCACCTCCTAACCGCGCGCTCTGCGGAGTCCATGCTGCCATCGGAGAGCAGGAGCGGCGAGGGCAAATCGAGAGAGCAACGGAGAAGCGTGGGATGGAGTGGTGAATGGAGTCGTGGAATGAAGCTCGCTTGGAAGTACATTGTCCCGAGGCCGATCGCGGGGTCGCCGACAGGGGAGCAGCTTTTCCAACCTCCACTCCCATCCACAATCGACCGATAGCTGCGATCCATCCTGAAGACTTGCGTGGCATCAGAGACGCCATCCTCAGCTTCGCCTGATCTGCAAGCCACAGCACTCTGCACGACAGCGAAACTTGGCGCACTAGGGTCCAAGCTGCGACTCCGCCATGATCCCTCTCCAGCTCGAAACCTGCTGCACCCACTGGAAATGACGAACTTGCGCCTCAATGCGATATTGTTGGCGCGAGGCCTGTAGGTCTGTGTCCACCTGGCTGACTCTTTGAGCTTTCACGCAAGGTCTGGAGGTCATGCCACTACTGACAGAGGCGCCATGAACCCGGCCTTGTTTGGGCTGGACTGGTGCAGTGCGGTGACGCCATTGGGGTTCCTGACTGACGAGCTGTGCCATTGTCGTGTATCATGGTGTGAGTCTGACAGAGTACCTGGGTAGGTCCAGTATATATTCCTCGATGCCGATGCCACCGTGAACGAGCTCTTCGATTTTTGGTTCAACACTTTCTTCACAACAATTCAAGCAAACCACATCCTACTACAACTAAAACCTCTCGTTAACACACAAACGAACATGTCTGGCTACGGAGACAACGACAATAGCTACGGCAGCAGTGGTGAGCCCTCCTACCTACCTCCTAACAGCCAAGAACACGATCTGACCTTTTGCAGGGCGCCAAGGTGGTGGCTACGGAGACAATGACAGGTCTGGAGGATATGGAGTACGTACCATCGGTGCAACCCATGCTTATTGGCTCAAGGCATCTTCTTATCAGTGGTAGGACAATGATCGCTCGGGAGGAAGTGACAGCTATGGGAGCAGTGGACAATCGCAAGGCGGTTTTGGAGGCTCTGACAGCTATGGATCTTCAGATAATACCACTGGCAGGAGTGCCTTCGGCGTAAGTCCCCACGAACTTTCCTGTAGGCTGCTGAGGCACATGTATATCAGTGCTCGCAGCCGCATCCCTTGTTTGAACTTTAGCTAATTGAGTATCTAGGGAGGTGACAGCGACAGTATGGCTCACCCTCTCTCAGGTACCATGGCAGGGCCTGGTAACCTCTACAACGACATACCAAGAGATTTGAACTGACAGCAGCAGGCTATGGCAACAAGACTTCAAGCTTCGGCGATTCTGACAGCACTGGTGGCGTGAGAGGTGGAAGCTATGGGGTACGATCGTCTCTCATGCAGAGCTTTTCTCAACGAAATACTGATCACGTTCCAGTCCTCCGACAACTCCCGCACTGGCGGCTCAGGTGGTGCAGGTTTCGGTAACAATACTAGCTCAGGGTTCGGCAACGATTCGACCACTGGCAGCGAGTCTTACGGTTCGTCCAACCGTGGTGGTAACGACGATTCGTATGGATCTTCAGGCACCACCGGGGGCTCATACGGTTCCTCGGGCAACGATTCGTACGGATCCTCGAACCGCCGTGACAACGACGACTCGATCGGTTCTTCAGGCAATACTGGAGGGTCATATGGCTCGTCTGGTAACGACTCGTACGGGTCCTCGGGCAACACTGGGGGATCATACGGCTCGTCTGGTAACGATGATTCTTATGGCTCTTCGGGAAACGACTCCCACGGCTCCTCCAACCGTAATGATGGCAGCAATAAGAATGACTCCACCATGGGTAAGCTCATGGAGAAGGCGGGTAGCATGATGGGGAATGACAACATGGCCGAGAAGGGTCGCAACAAGCGAAACGACGCTGGGTATGGCGACAATGACAACAGCAACTACTAGGTTCAATGTCTCAAGGTGGATGTACGTAATGACAGATACTCATGCCTTGTAACGGCAGAATCTTAACGACCTTGATGCGGTGCAGTCGTTCCTCGCGTCTATCTCTCTATCTGTACATCCGCCCAACGCAGTGTTCCTCATATCTCTGTTTCTTTATCTCGACCTGGTCGCAGCGGTTCTTTCGATTCGCATTTGCCTCATTGTATCATGGATTCCTCCTCACAAATCCCTTCTCTCACACCACCTCTTTATCGTTGCCTCATCCACATCTCTCACCAACACATGCACATGATCCACACCTCTCACACTCTGCAAACTGACCCAATTCTTAAACCACAACACCCTCTCTTGTCCGCCCTTTCCAAGCTCCCTCACAAATTTGTTATCAACAAACTCCTCAATTCCCCTCCTACTCTCCTCCGTAATATCCCCCTTCTCTTTGTCCACCTCAATCGGCGTCTTACTCCACACGAGGAGATGTGTAATTCCCGCTGCGAAACCGTAGGGCCAGTCATTATGGAGGATGGCGTAGTCGCGAGGATCCTCGAACGGATTGGGGGAGAAGTGTTGAAAGGTGGGAGGGGTGGAGGTGAGGGAAGTCCAACGCAAGCGTTCCCGGATTACAAAGGATGTTATGCCGCCGTATTGGCGCTTGATATTGTGGGACCAGGCAAGGTAGCGGCGGAGGTCCGAGGGGAGACGTTTGAGGTTTTCGAGGGTGTTGGTTGCTATGGTTGGGAATCGGGATTTAGTCGGAGTCCGGTGATGGTCTGGGTACGGGTATGGAGCTTGAGAGGAACAGCAGATAGAGCGGTTGTGAGGGCTCAGTACGCATAGGACGTTCAAGAGCTTCATTAGACACAGTGTCTACATACCTATGATGTCTTTCAAGTCATCCCAAGTAATGCGATGATAATCCTCATCTTTCGTTGCTAAAATCTCGCGGTCGATGGTTGTTAATGGGAATGGTGGGTCATTGTAATCGACTTCGTCTGCGAAGATGTCGTTGTTGCTTTCACCCATTGCTTTGTTGATGGATTGTGAACGCTGCCGCTGTGCAAGCGGAATGAATTCCTCTATCTGAAGCCATCGTGCCTCACGATGCAACTTCAGCGTTACAAGAAAGCAGTAGGCCAAAGTTGTTCCTAGTTCCGCGGTCCGAGCTGGACCCTTTCAATGTTCCTGACTTGGTGGGACGACAAGCTTTATGAGGAAGGAACATCCGTGGGAAGATAGGAATGTGGGGCGTCCGAGGAGCCCCCAAGGTGATGCTCGTGGCTTGCTTCAAGATCACGCTACCTCAGCGGTATTATCTATAGCTTCTAGTGGATGTGTCATTCTAAGTCTACTGCTCAATCTACGGAAAGTGCCTTCGCCATCTGCAACGCCGTCAGATTGTGCATCCTCGTGGTGGGATGTATTGGGTTCATCCAAGAATATTCGTCCACCCTGTGCGAGCAATTCTCATCCCTTCAATTCCATTCATCCGTTGCCCAAGCGTGCCATACGCAGGCAGTGGTGGTGTCTTTGAATGCACAAGTCGCTTCAAATGAGCAAGGATCCTCCAGCACATCGCTGTACAAGCTGTGTGTGTCGAAGACGAAGGCCATGGAGTCCGAATGCGTGTGGGTAACGTTGCTGACATGTGATGTGAGATTCTTGTTCCAGGCATTGACCCAATGCCTCCAGTCATCTGTCATGTTCTCGCGGGCAGCGAGTGGTGCTTCGTCGATGGGTGGAATGTTCATAAACTTGAAATTTCTTGCGCCCAGCGATCCTCATCAGCATACTGCAGTCCGAGCACTTAGCTTTGTCGCTGCGATGCCTGCGCTCACGACTTCACACAGCTGCTCGATATGGGCAGCGAACTGCTTCCACACCACTCCGAATCGCATTACATTGTTAGCATTGGGATCGTGAATATCGTTCAGACTGATCCATAGGACGAACAGCGAGTTCGCATCCGTCCTATCGAAATATTCTGGATGCATTGCATACTTTGGCTTGAAGAGCTCTTTGACTTGGTGCCCAAGATCTCTCATGGCAGGCGGTATCTCCTCAAAAGGATGGATGAGATCCTAATCCACCGTTGCGCCACCGTACGTTAGATTGACTGTTCGGACGAGAGATGCATTGTGCCATGCTGTGATGAAGCCGACCCTGTGATCATGATGAGAGACCGTTGCTGAACATACATGGCCTGTGCATCGACTCACCAAATTCGTGCAGGCGCCGAGATGCCATTTCCTGGGACCCCAACCAGGATTGTCCAGGGGGTTGTCAATGGTCGACTGTGCATCATCGATCTCAAATCCAGTAATCGACCAGCTGTCGCTGAAGATGAAAACGTGGTCAATGTTGGCCCAGGCTCGCCAGTGAGTCCCTTTGCCATAGCTGGAGGCGTACTGCCCGCGAGGGGTACCAACATCTAACACTGCGACATTCGCGCTCCTGAACGTGATCGACAACGAGTCGTACTTGAATAGCAATACCGACGTGCTCAGAAAGTAGATCACTGCGAATGTGAAAACGAAGCGCAGCGAGTTGATGAAGTTCATGAGCGTTGATGTGGACGTGATATGAGAGAAGCAGAAGGCCGACCCCTACAGTGACATGGTCGATTGTCTGGACATGCGGCTCGAGGAATCGGATTCGAACATCTACAGGACGCCTACAACGTTCAAGCCTTCCACTTACACAGTGACGAGGACTGGACACGCTCAGAGACTCTGCAGTAAGAGAGAATTATAGTGGCCAAACATGGCTGCTGCTCGCGTGTTGTGCGCAGTGCAAGTTGAAAGGATCGCAGGTGGCGGAAGACGACGGTATTGGTGTTTGTCGAGGAGAAGACCAAACGTCCAGGGAGTAAGTGAGAGGTTCGAGACCCGTTGTCGGATCCCGGGCCAGCTCGGGAGTACGCTCGGCAGCTTTTCGAGGAAGGAGAATCCGGAGCTCTCCAGAGTTAACGTGGGGCATGATCGGCTGATATTCTTCGCGATGCCACTCGACCATCGGACTCGACTTGCGACGTGGAGTCTTGACTGTGGGAATCGCCATCAAGCAGACCAGGAGATTGCAAAGTTCTCGAGCTGCTTATTAGCGAACAGAACGGCAAGCTACAGCAATGTCGTCGACCAATCCATTGGCACCGCATTTGGTGCAGTTCGCATACATTCCGTCGGCAGTCTTGATCGGCGCAGCGACGCTTTTCAAGCAGGAATTCATCCCTCTCGCGATTGCGTTGGCAGTCGCATTGACCGGCTTTCAGTTCGTCACAGGTGGTAAGTCACAAGACACTTACCTTCACTGACTTTGCCTAACAATCTCCAGGAACAAAGACACCGACACCGGCATCCGTTCCTGCTACCAAGCCAGATGAGCCAAACACTGTCCTGAAACCAGACGAGTTCCAGCAGTTCCCCATCACCAAGAAGACCCAGATCTCACACAACACTGCCATCTATCGCTTCGGCCTGCCCACCAAAGACAGCATCCTCGGTCTCCCCATCGGCCAGCACATATCTCTCGCCGCCACTCTCGATGTCAAGGACCCGAAAACTGGCGAGTCTCAGACAAAAGAGGTTGTCCGCTCATACACACCCATCTCATCCGACAATGAGAAGGGCTACTTTGATCTGATTGTGAAGAGCTACGCAACTGGCAACATCTCCCGGCACCTGGCCACACTCAATGTTGGCGATAAGATGAAGGTCCGGGGACCGAAGGGTGCCATGGTCTACACTCCCAACATGGCGCGTCACATTGGTATGATCGCTGGTGGCACCGGTATCACTCCCATGCTTCAGGTCGCTCGTGCTGTTCAGCGTGGAAGGAAGGCAGGCGACAAGACCAAGGTTGATTTGATCTTCGCCAATGTCAACCCCGAGGACATTCTGCTCAAGGACGATCTCGACAAGTTGGCAGCCGAGGATGAGAACTTCAATGTCTACTACGTCTTGAACAACCCACCAGAGAACTGGGCAGGTGGTGTTGGCTTTGTGACGGGTGAAATGATCAAGGTGAGTCATGAATCGGAAGCCGTCGTAGCGATTGGAATACTGACGTACAAAAGGAACACCTTCCATCACCAGCCAAAGATGTCAAGCTTCTTCTGTGCGGTCCTCCACCAATGGTGTCTGCCATCAAGAAGGCCGCTGAGTCGCTCGGCTATGAAAAGGCCAGGCCTGTGAGTAAGCTCGACGACCAGGTGTTCGCTTTCTAGACTGGGAGTCGACGTTACCGTAGACCAATTATATCCGATGCCTGCACACCGTACGGCGCAAAGGGCTTCCGAGGCATGGTGAGCACCATTTTCGAAGCGGTTATCCGGCACAGGGGAAGCCATGACATTCGACAAAGCTGCCTTCAAGCGGCTTGAGTTTGGCGAGAGCGTACGGCGATTGGATGCATCTCTAATTCATTCAACAGAGTAGTACAATGCTTCTGCTCCGCTCCAACGTCCAAGGCGATGGCCGTTCGTTGAGCTGCTGAGAGATCCAGTCTCAACCGCAACGACTGTATAGGTGTACATAGCCACGACCGCACTGTACAAGCAACTCAATCACGCTCGCCACTTCGTTGCAGCTCTCGTGGTATTCCTACAGTACCCAGCCTGGAGACTCGCGCTAATGAACAGCACTGCAACTTCCCCCGACGCCGGCCGATCGATTCGTAGGGTCCAACCATAGCTTACAGCGAGTTGGAGGAGGGAGCAACTTTCAGCCTATACTTTTCACATTGCGAACAATTTGTTCCTATCTCACGAGAACAGATGCATCTAGGTTGAGGCCCGAGACGATTGACGGCTGTCGGCTCTGTACCTGGCTACTGACGCAGCTTCGGCCTACACTACCCCGCTAGTGGGGTGTCGATGGAGGACGATGTTAGACTTGCAATGGTAAGGATGTTCGGGCAATGCATCTGCGGGCTAATTAACAATTACACTCAGTCTCTCTGTCTTCATCGTATCCTCACGTCCCAGACGCCGCTCAGAGTGTCCTCACAATCCCTCTCCCAGGCCCAAATCCTAAAAGCCAACCGCGACCATGACGCTCGCAAAACTCCACTCCAATCGCGCAGTCCAAATGCTCAACAAAGCAGCAGAAGGCAAATATGGCGTCCTCGGCGTCGTCTCTTACAATCTCGAAACCATCGTCGCCGTAATCGCCGCGGCCGAAGCGAAACGATCTCCTGTTCAGATCCTTCTGTTCCCGTGGGCGTTGCAGTATTCACCCCTCTTCGTCGATCTCGCTGCCAATGCGGCGAGGAGGGCGAGTGTGCCCGTCACGGTGCATATGGACCACGCCCAGGACCCCGAGATCATAAAAAGAGCAGCGGAGATCAAGGCGACGGATGGGACGCCGGCGTTTGATAGTATCATGGTTGACATGGGTCATTTTGAGAAGGAGGAGAATCTGGCTAAGACGAAGGAACTTGTCGCGTTATGTCACAGCAAAGGGATTTCGACCGAAGCGGAACCTGGGAGGATCGAAGGAGGTGAAGACGGAGTGAAAGACACGGCTGAGCTTGAGGGCATGATGACAACAGAAGAGGAGGTCGACGATTTCATTGCTACGGGCATAGATTTCTTGGCGCCGGCGTTTGGGAACGTTCATGGTGATTACCATGGTGTGGAGAATATTCATTTGGATTTCGAACGGTACGTCTCCCTTTCCAGTACCTCTTCTCTCCATGCCTCATACTGACTTCCACAATATAGGTTAGAAACCATCCAGAAAAAGGCCGGCAACCGCGTCCAAATCGTCCTACACGGCACGAATGAGTTCCCACCGGATATCATGGCGAAATGTATTGAGAGAGGAGTGACGAGGATAAATGTGAATAAGTTGGTTTTGAGTGGTTATAATGAGTATGTCGAGAGCAACACGGGCAAGGTGCCGTTGACAAAGTTGATGGAGGAGGGTACGAGACGCATGCAGAAGCAGATGGAGGGATGGATGGATGCTATTGGGAGTAGTGGGAAGGCTTAAAAGACGAGAGGAATGGTAGTTTTGGGTCACTGCTGAAGACTTGAAGGGGAATATGACATGTGTCATGATATAGATAGACATCTCGACGTTTGCAATATCTACTGGTCCAGACCTGTGGTAAAGTCCGAAGCAAGAACACTTCTAAATTGCCTGAGACTCCCCACATCTACTCTACTGCTTCAACGTTGCGGCAAAATCTTGCACCGCACTCTTGAAAGTCTCATCCCTCACAAACCCCAACTTTGTCGCCTTGCTCACATCAAATGTTGTCGGCCAACTATCCAACATGGCCTGAATCTCGGCACTCGCCTTCTCCCTCTTCACAAGCTTCACAGCCTCCTCCCCACCCACTTCTCTCAGCGCATCAAGCATATCTTTCACCGTGCTCGTAATCCCCGGTAACAGAATCTGCCGAATATGCGGCTCCATGCAATCATTCGGGAGAGTGAGAACATGCTTCAAATTCTTGATCAAAGTCTTGGGCGAGCAGAGCCAAGCTTTGAAATCATCTTCGCAGGGAAGGATGGATTCTTTTCCCTGTAGTGGTTCACGGATGATTCCAGACATCCAGGAACTTGCGGCAGCTGTGGGTACCCCTGGGCGGACTGAGATGGTCGGAAAGCGGAGCGTGAAGCCATTGATGTAGCCGCGGCGGTTGTAGTCGTTGATGATGTACTCGATCATTGCCTTTTGCGTTCCATAACTTCCTTGAGGGGTAGGGACCGTCGTCTCCGAAGGCTGGTCTGGCAAAGGTTGGCCGAAGATCGCAGTGGAGGAACTGTAGATGAAGCGTACGCCGGGGATGGTTTTGCGGATTGCTTCGAGAAGGTTGAGGGTGCTGTGCAGGTTTACGCGGTAGCCTAGTTCGAGGTCTGATTCGGAGCCGGCGGACATGATGCCGTGGAAGACGTAGAGGGCATCGAGGTCTTTGGAGAGGACGGAGGAGGGATCTTCGGAGAGATCTGCTTTGATGCAGGTTGCGTTTTCTTTGTTGGTTGCTGCTGGTGCTGGAATGGGGGGCTCGAAGATGTCGGCGAGGACTACTTTGTGGCCGTCGTTGAGGAGGTGCTCGGCGAGCATTTGGCCCACGAAGCCTCCTGCTCCGGTGATGAGGATTTTTTTGGGCATTACGATGGCTTGACGTCTTCCTTCTCGATAAGATGTGTGATTCACCTGGTTTCTCAGCAGCTCGTGTTAGATGACAGGTACAGCGCTAAGTGGTGTGTAGTTATGGACGACTCCAGATGGGATCAATGCTGCTACGGTCTATTTTGTGGCATTGGATCAGCTTCTTCATTGCACAGAGTAACTTCTATAGCGAGCCCCAAGAGAGCTCCCTTGAGAGCTACCGCCAATGACCCCGAGCTCGCGACAACTTCCTTACGGCACAACGATGGCCGAAGTCGACGGAAGAAGGACGTTGTCGCCAAAGATCGGCGTCTGCTTTCACTTTAGCCGCCAAGAGCACTCGCCTCACCTTCCGCAGTTCAAGTTCCCTGCAAAACGCCAAGGCCATGCGATGGTTGCTCTAGTCTTCTTTCACCCCGAGAAGACTCTAACCGCATGCTCTTCACTCACACTTCGCGTTGCCCAGCATTTGGGACGCATGTCCACGTGGCCATACTCGCGCGAGAGCGGATCGTTACAACGGAAAGAATGGACAGGTCAAGTAAAAGTCTTTCACGTCCCCTTCGCGTACACTTCTGTTTACCCCATTTCCTATCATACTCAAGATGGATGCGGAGTCAAAGCACTCAAAGCGCTTACGACAGTCCGCTGAACTCAACGAGATCCGCAAAAGCATCGACAATGCCAAAGCCGTCGCTTTCAAAGGTGCAGACCACGAACAAGCCGCCTTCTTCGAAGCCTTCGGCACGAAAGAAGCAGAATGGGTCGAGATCAGAACAAGAAGCTACTTCGGAAGGTCGACCTGCATGCCCTTCCCACGCTGATTCTGATGTACCTCATCAACTTCCTCGATCGATCGAATTTAGAACAGGCTCGAGAGGGAACGCTTGAGGCTGATCTGGGAATGAAGGGAACTGACTTCAATTTGGCGACTTCGATCTTCTTTGTTTCTTTATTGAGTACTTGTGGATGCAGCTGCCGAGTAATATGTTGATTACACGAGTGCGGCCGTCGTTGTATCTGGCCGGTGTGACGACGCTTTGGGGTGCGGTTTCGACTTGTAATGCGGCGACGCATAATTTTACTAGTCAGGTGTATGATCTTGCTGAGGTCTTGAGCGTGCGCTGATTGACCGATAGGTCTTGTCGTCGTTCGATCCTTCCCCAGGTTTGTTGAGGCGCCATTCTTCCCTGGAGTCATCTTCTTGATGTCCTCTTGGTACACCAGAGCTGAACTCGCCCGAAGAGTGGCTTGGTCCTATTCGGGAAGTTCTCTGGCCAACATGTTCGGAGGGCTTCGCAGCTGGGATCTTGGGCAACCTGCACGATGCGCTGGGTCGCAGTGGCTGGCGCTGGCTGTTTGTCATGGAAGGCACCATTACCATTTTCTTCGGTCTGTACGCAAGCTTCTTGCTCCCAGAATACCCAGCAACAACTCGCTGGCTAACACAAGAGAAACGAGCTTTCGCAGCATGGCGTCTATACAGTGATATCAATGAGTCGGATGGTACGCACTCGGCAGGTGTCTGGGACGGCATCAAGCTTGCTCTGCAGGACTTCAGGCTGTACCTGTTTACTCTGCTCCAGCATATAAGCTTGCTGTCGCAGACGTTCCAATACTTCTTTCCATCTGTTGTCTGGACTCTTGGCTGTGGAAACATTGCGACGCTACTGCTCACAGTCCCAGTGTGGTCCGCAACCTTCCTCACTTCCATCATTGTCACGCTTACAGTAAGTTCTCCTACAGTGGTACTCATCAAGCGTATCTGAGACCCCCCTTCAGGTCTCCAAGACCCGCGACCGCTCCCTCCACATCGCCGGCCTCATGCTCATCGCCGCAATCGGCAACGCAATCGCCACAGCCACAACCTCAGTCGGCGCTTTAGCTTCATTGCGGCACACTGAGCCGAAGATGGGTACACCGTGCAAGAAGACAATTGCCATCAGTCGAACAGCTACTCGTCCATACGTTCGACTGTCTGATGGTCGATCAATCATAGGAACGACGACATACGTAGAGCCCGGCCGTGACATCGCTTTCGCTAGCGTCCAATCACTGCGCCATCCGGCGGATAACTATTACTGGAGAGAACAAGAGTCATATTGATGCATAAACCTTACGATGGGCCATAAAAGGATCAAAGATAACGACCAGCGAAGCCTTAGCGAGAGCATCGACTACCGAGGTGTGATCAGAAGCTCTCCAAATTCTCCTGTAAACCCCTGAGAATGAACTCAGACACCCCCTCCGCCACAGCATGCAACGCAGCAACCATATGCCCATTCAGCTACATCAGCAGCACAGATGCATCGATCACTCTTAAACCGCCGTACCGTAGACTTGAACCCAGGATCAATGACGCCTTCAAGCTCCTCGACATCATCGATGCTGTGCCCACTGGGCGGTGCCTAGTTTTGCCTGTAGGTATCAGCTATTCCGAGAACAGAGATGCGTGGGACTCGAGGACTAATAATCAGTTGTCAAATGCGCTACCCATTGCTCATCCGTCGCATTCGCAAGCACATTCCCAATCGAAATGGAAGGGAGGTACTGCTGTATCATAATACTCTCGAGAGGTTTGGAGGCGTAGCAAGATCGAGCATGGCGGGCCGTGGCTATGAGATACTGGAGGCCGAAGTCTAGATCTCGGAAGCTGGGCTCAATGATTGGGTTTCCCATGCCTGCTGCATCGACGAAGCGAAGGTGTACACTGCCTTGTGAGAAGGGGAGGAGGGGCGAGAAGTCTTGTAAGATGAGGGATTGGCCGTTGAGGTTGGTGTGGCCGGTTATGATTTCAGCGACGGAGATGTTGTAAGCGAACAAGAAGCTAAGGTGGATTCGGAGTGGTCTGGTTTTGGACCTCGTGCTGTTGTCCTGGTCAGACTCGATATTGAGCTGGGCTCGAATTGCTTCAGCAATAGATGGAGCCTTGTCTCCGAATAGCTGCTGCGCCGTCGCAAATGTGGCGTGAGGAGTGATGCCCGTGATATTGAGCGACATCGTATATGCCATGCCACGGTTGAGTTGATCTGGAGATCTTCGCCGACGGCTGGGAACCACAGGTGAACCTGAATGCCCAAGTCTCGCAGTAGCTCTGGGTCGCCGACACCAGAGGCATCCAAAATCGTGGGAGACTAAGGGCTCCCAGCAGATAGAACGACTTGTCCCAAATCTTGGAGCTGTACCTTCTTAGAACATCCATGTGCATCAACAACTTCTACTCCGTTAGCAATCAGCTCTCCATGCCGACTGCCATGCCACAGATCCTCGTAACAGTTCCCTGGACAAGCTTCAACTTCGGCCTGGCATCAATACCATAGTGGAAAGCACTAGCAGCGCTCTCTCGCTCACCGCAGTCCTTCGGAATCATCAATGACCGAGCTAAGAAGCCAGGAACTCTTCCGCCATTGGCATTGAGAGTAGTCAGGAAGCGTGGGCTGTTCCATGTCCTATAGACCAGCTTTGGGAATGTTCCATTGGCGAGTTCGTAGGAATAGCAAACATCAACATCTCCCTCCCTGCCACGAAGTTGCGGATCGTACGTTCCCAGCTTATTTCTCTCGGTCTTCAGTGGACGTCGTGAAGTTCTCTGTTCGTAGGTAACACGGCCAGAGACTTCCCACCACTCCCATAAGCCCTCTTCGTACTCTCAACCAACCGTCTCAGAAGGTGTCCATGAGCAGGCCGAGGACTCAATCTCGTCCTCAACGTCAAGCGGATTTGGATCTCACTGGCTCGTCCTCATACATATCCCAGCAACTCTGCAATACTTTCCTCAACCCAAGGCCCCATATCAACAGTAACATGCGAAATCTCTTTCCTTTCAGTGGCGAGCTGACGAAGCATCTTCTTCACCGTAGCAACTTGCGCAGCAAAATCTTCTTCGAAATAGCCGACCAATGCCTCAAGCTTCAGGGCTTCTTTCCTCAGCTTGAGGAAAGCAGCCAAGAGGTCCGTCATAGTGTATCTAATTATATCGTACGATATGATGGTCAGAAAAGACATCATCCAGCAAGGTCTGGTGTTTGGCTTCTTTGGCGTATCTGAGCCAATGGTAAATCTTGATATCAGATCCACCGTCGAAGTCAAGGACAGTACAAAAGTCGTAGGTGTGCCATGTCAGCTCGATGGGTAAGCGGCAGAGAAGTGATACGGTGTTGAACGATTCCCTGACCGTCGCTTCACTGTACCATAATGGACGACAGGAAGCACACGATACGTCCGAGGTCCCTCCAACATCTTATGTCCGCTCGATGCGTGACTCAGACGCGTCGGGGCAATGCTGGGAAAAAGGATCCTATGAGTAATATTACTATACGTTCACAGCGACTACACACTCGATAGGTACACGATCAGGGTATTCTCTGCTTTTCACGTCCAAAGAGTAATCAGATACCCGCTGACCAATCCTAAGACACACGCTCGAGTACAAAAGAAAATCTTCTCTTCTCTTCAAACTTGGCCACTGTCCGCACGGCCGGGGCTTTGACCTATGTCTGTCGGGACAGTAGTGCCCATGCTCCTCATATTCGAAGCTTTGTAGGCGATTGTGTTGCCGCGCTGGGTTCTTGTCTTGTCCACGGTTCCATCGCGTGCTTAGTGCGTAGCACCGGCGACACTCTCATCGTCATGGTCCAGAATCGGCTGACTTGGTGTCTGTTCCCGGACCATTCTGCTCTCGAGTTCCTTCAGTTGCGACTCGCGTGCCAATAGTTCCTGTCTCTTCTCGTTGATCTCGCGTTGGACCTTGACCTCAATCTCGCGGAGCTTCTCCTCCTCACGGCGGAGCTGCTCTTCCTTCAGGCGCACAGACTGCGATGCGAGTGACTGTGGGTCCAGGCTGTCGCTTTCTGGGTTGATGCTGCCAGTACCCTCGTTGACGCCAGACACACTCTTAGAGAGCTTCTCGGTACGGTAGTTCTCGTAGAGGAAGTCGTGGGTGATCTCCTTCAAATCTGCCAAGTGGGAGTGAAGAAGGGCGGATCGGATCGCAAGGAAGTCGCTGTGTCGTGGGTTCTCGACCTCGACGACTCCCCATGGGTATTGACGCGCGCGCACACGCTTGCCATCGAGCTCAAGAATGTCGTCCGATCCGACAATGGCGAAAGGCATCAAGCCGCGAAGCTCGGCGTTCTCCTCAACGGTATCCTCGTCATCCTCTTCGATGTCGTATGGAAAATTGTAGACGGGAATACGGTAGTGCTCAATGTCCTCCATGATGAGCTTTTTGCTCTCGGCGAGCTCGAGCGGTGTAAGCGAGTCAGCCTTTCCAATGACTGGAATGACGTTAACACGCGGGCTGAGGCGGCGCATGAGTTCAATATCGAGCTCGCGAAGTCCGTGACCTGTGAATCGTGTAAGCTGTCATCTCAATGCAATACTAGCAAATTCGCCATACCAGTTGGCTGCACAAAGTAGAGAAGAACGTGGACTCTGTTATCCCTGAATCGCGGGTTACGCTTGATTCGGCTCTCCTCTGCCAGAATGTCATCGTATTGACGCTCGAGGTAGCTGGAGATTTCGCTGAAGGAAGCTTCGTTGTCAATGCTGTCACCGAAGCCGGGTGTGTCCACGATGGTCAACGAGACCCTCGTGCCCTCCTCATCCAATTCGAGCTCGACAGTCACTGGCTTGATCTTAACACCCTCCTCGAGATGCGCAGTGGTCGGGTCATCGGTGTCGAGAGGCGTCAGAACCTGACGACCGCAGAGAGTGTTGACAAAGGTTGTGCGACCAGTTCCTGAGGCACCGCAGACCATCAGGCAGAATTGGATTCCCTTCTTCACATTCTTCTTGCGGCGCAACTTGATGGCTGGTGAGGAAGACATGGTGGTGTCGGACGTACGCCGCGAGGATGCTATCCTGTGCGACCGTTTCGATGTGCTGATTTGGGTGAGGAGGATATGGTTGCCGTCAGCTGCGAGCAGATCGTTAGCAATGTCGTCCAGGACGGAGTTGGTGATCATCGCGAATGGCCAAGCAGGTCGCCTAATGCCATTCGGTTTCAGGATGGACAGTTGGCCAACCCCTGCCCAATGTCTACGACTTCGATGTGCGAGTGGTGGAGTGTGACTTACATGCTCACGTGCGTGCTGCGATGCACTTGATCACTCCGTCGACGCTGCGATGAGAAAGGCTGCGAGTGTAGCGAGTGAAGGTGTTGTGGTGTCGTGGTCAGTCCGCGCAGGAAGTGTGGACCGCGAATGCTGGACGCTGGTCCCTGGCAAGAGCAAAGGGGTGTCAAGCGCCTTGGCACTTTTGGCAGGGCCCGATTGGTATCGTTTCGGAAGTCCCCGATTTTCTGGGGCAAGAGCGCCACATGGCTCGTGCCTAACGTTCATGCTTGGTTGCGAGCATGTGATACATTCTGGTCACGAACATCTGCTTGTCGTTTTCTCCATCAGGCAGACTGCGACTGTACCACTTCCGGAATTCTTGCTCCGGATTGACGACTGGCTTCCTAAGGTCCCGAGACGACATCAACCTGCAAACTGACGCCACAAGTATCTACCGATCTGGCTTTATGATATCCAGGGACGGAGTCATCGCAATGATGCCTACTTTCCGATTGTAAAGAACTACTCAGAGGAAGACTCCAGCCTGACGTGGGCATCTGTGGCACTCCGACAGACAAGAGTCATTGCCACTATCCGCCACCATGAACACACGGCAAGCTATCCAGCCCCAAGTGAATGCTAGCGTGTTGTCTCTATCCTACTCATGCTCAAGGAAGCGTTTTTGCGCTGGGTTGAACGACGGCTTGAGAGTTTTCCGCACTGACAACTGCCTGACCACTACACAATCGACCTTCGATTGTGGCATCGCCATTGCCGAAGCACTGGACGATCGATACTATGCCTTTGTCTGCAGTCACAAGAGTATTGTTGGTGGACCCGGCATCGTCGTCTTCTGGGACACCATCACGGACAGCGAAGTGACCCGATTTGATTTCCACGAGCCTGTTCTCGGACTACGCCTTACATCGAAATGGCTGGCAGTTGTGCTTGAAGAGCGCACGATTGTGTTCCAGTATCAGAAGATTCATCATCAAGCTCCGCCGACACTTCTAGCCGACGACTCGGACTCTCAAGATACAGACCTGGGTCTACAAGACCTGATCCTCGATGCACCAAACGCAGTACATTCCCTGCATCAAACAGCTCCGAATCCTTTCTCAGTAGCAAGCTTGGCTAACGATCTACTGGCACTACCCGCGCAGAGCATAGGCCAAGTCCAGCTCATATCACTCAAGTCAGGTGATGGAAGCAACAAGAGGGTCGTACGAGCACATAACTCGTCTCTACGCTGCTTGGCACTCTCGGATGACGCTTCGCTGCTAGCAACTGCCAGCGAACAGGGCACACTCATCCGTGTCTACAGCACAAAGACACTCGATCAAATTGCTGAGCATAGACGTGGTATGGACCATGCAATCATACAATGTCTGGCGTTCAGCCCAGGGAACAGATTCGTGGCATCTACGAGCGATAAAGGCACACTCCATGTATTCGACCTACGACCTACAGACCCAGCTGGAATGGCCGCTGCAGCTCGAGAGAGCCGAGGCGAGCGACAACATCGCAAGTCGCAGTCCTACGCAGGCCACCGACTTTCCGGTACCAATTTCGACGCAGACTCACTCTCTGGAGTCTCAGGTGGACGCTCCTCTCCTTCTCGGTCGACAGCCATCGTAGGTGGAGCAGGCACTGCTTATCAAGGCAGCGTCCAAGAGTACTACGGACTGCGCCCTCCAGCATCATCTGCCACACCACCCGCTCGAGATGCCGCAGTCTCTGCCATCGCGGCACTGAAAGCCAGCCCTTTTGCTCCAAGAGTCTTCAAAGATCAGCGCAGCGTAGCTTCTGGACCTTTCTATACTGGCGATGATCCTCCACATTGGCAAGGCGGGCCTGCGTACAGCTGGACTGTGACGCCGAATGGCACCAAGAAGAGGGTGAAGAATCCAATCCTGCCGTTGCCCAATGATCCGACGGGACGGCCGCCAAAGGGTATCATGACTTTTGCGCGTGCTGAGATGGGCTCGAGCGATGATGATGGAGCTACTGTTCACGTGGTTGGCGGAGGTAGTGATGCTAGATGGGAGACGTTTTCACTGGTCCCTGCGACGGGTAATGATGGGATCGCCTTGGGCGGATGGTTGTTGGTCAACAGAGGCTTCAGGAAGTACCTCACGCGACAGTTCGCGGAATGAGATAGAATCGGAGAATTTTCTGCGTTCGTCTGCCATCGACTTGTTCTCAGCAACGTATTATGCTGCATCATCGTCTTTGTTCCATAACTTTTCCTCAGCTTTTGCCAGCCCTTCATCGCATTCCCTACTTCTTCCCATGCACTTTGTCAAACTCCGGCGGATCAAGCCAATAGCCAGCACTTTGCGCCACAGATCGTACCGTCGTAGGTTGATTCGTGAGAGTCGCGAAGCCCAGGTCAGCGAGCAGAACCACTGCTAGTCCTTGAGCGACCAATGCACCCATCATGCGCGAGGATGGAGGTGGTGTGCGTTGTAGACCGAGGAAGGTACGGTGTTGTGGACGTTGGAGCGAGGCCGATGTCGGTGGGCGCGCGACAGCACGGCGCATTGCGTTCACAAGAGTCATGATTGCTGGTCGATGGAAGGACTGAAAGACAGCTATGGTGTGACGATGACCTGAACATGCCCTCGTGAGCTAAATGTAGGCTATTTCGGCATTGATCCGGCGGCTGTTTACGCAGTAGCGCGCGGTCCGTTGGCCGCACGTGTTTCAGCTGCGTCGGCGAGTACGAAGAGCATGTCTGGGCACTGCAACAGCGCATTGGAGGGCGCAGCGAGCTGCAGCGTAAGCACGTTGACCATACATACATTCTCTCAGTTATAAGGCAAAGGACCGACAGGCAGCACCATTGCGACAAAGGCTATCGTATACCATACCCCAGCCCCGACGACTCCCACTCCCGCCGATTGTTGTGTCAGTCGCTCGTTTCTTTGACTTCCAAGCTCATCCCGCATTGCGACCCTGAAGCCTGAAGCGAAGCACCGCCTGCCCTGAAACACCCTGCATCCACGCACTACTACGCCTCAGACGAACGCACAACCTACTGGAAGCGGAAGGCAGATATTCAGCGGGGACGGGCGCAAGGGAGCGGGTGGTCGATGGTAGCGCAACGGTCGTAGCGACTGGCAGGCCAGCACCACCAGAGGCACAGGCCTGCCCAGTATGGCAGGCAGACCACAATATCCGCACAACCACCCCAGCAGGGACGATGATCTGTTAGGCCTGGACGACGACGAAGGGCCCATATACACCTCCGGCCATCCTCCACCCGTTTCGGACGACCGCATCCTCCACGACTACGACCTAGCGCATTCGAGCAGCGCAGGCCGTGTCAGCACTTCGCACGATGACTTCGTTGGTTCACAAGCTCAGATGGCTTCCCTGCCCGGTGGACCGGGGTACTCGAATACCCAACATGAACTCCAAAGACCTCCTGCACTGGGGCACGTGGGGCGCAACCTCTCCCAGACTTCCGCACTGAACAACTATCAGCGCTATTCGGACCTGGACGACGATGGCTACTCGAACCAGGGAGGCTATTATGCTGCGGGCGGTGGGATAGACGAGGACAGTGTGCCGGAGATGCCAATACAGCACGGAAGCAGTAAGCACAGGAGTCGCAACAGCATCATGAGCTTAGGGGGCGGCATAATGGGAAGAGTTAAGAATACGCTTGGCATGGGTCCAAACTACAGCGAGATGGACTTGCCCTTGACGGAACAGAGAGGACATCGCGATTTGGCAAGCGGAGGTGTGGACACGCTGAACGATGCGACTGAGACACCCGCGGCAAGGAGGACACCCGGATCGAAGTTCAAGTTTGGCCTACCGGGGCGGAACAAGGTGGATCCTGCGACTTTAGGACCGCGAATCATTCATCTGAACAACCCACCTGCGAATGCGCAGAACAAGTACGTGGACAACCACGTTTCGACGACGAAGTACAACATTGCAACTTTCGTCCCCAAGTTCTTGTTCGAGCAGTTCAGCAAATATGCCAACTTGTTCTTCTTGTTCACCGCCATTCTCCAGCAGATTCCGAACATCAGTCCGACGAACCGATATACCACGATTGTACCTTTGGGCATTGTGCTGTTGGTGTCGGCTGGTAAGGAGATTGTGGAGGACAATAGGCGAAGATCGCAGGATGGTCAGCTGAATCGGAGTAAGGCGCGAGCTCTGCGAGGTACTACATTCCAGGACGTGAAGTGGATTGATATCCAAGTTGGCGACATTGTGCGGGTGGAGTCCGAGGAGCCATTCCCCGCGGATATCGTGTTACTGGCATCGTCTGAACCCGAAGCTCTGTGTTACATTGAGACTGCCAACTTAGACGGAGAGACGAACTTGAAAATCAAGCAAGGTATTCCGGAGACTGCGGGCCTGGTATCTTCTGGTGAGCTATCGCGGGTGGGAGGTCGGATAAGAAGTGAACAGCCTAACAGCAGTTTGTACACCTACGAGGCGACCCTCACGATGCAAGCTGGAGGCGGCGAGAAGGAACTACCGCTCCAGCCAGATCAACTCTTACTTCGCGGCGCCACATTACGAAACACACCTTGGATACACGGAGTAGTAGTCTTCACTGGCCACGAGACGAAGCTTATGCGAAACGCCACTGCGACGCCTATCAAGCGGACAAATGTCGAGCGCAGAGTCAACACGCAGATTCTCATGCTTGGTGGAGTTCTGGTCATTCTCTCGGTCATCTCTTCCGTCGGCGATATCGTGGTTAGACAAACCATCGGCAAGAATCTTTGGTTCCTGGAATACTCGTCCGTCAACCCAGCTCAACAGTTCTTCAGCGATATTTTCACTTACTGGATCTTGTACTCGAACTTGGTGCCAATTTCTCTCTTCGTGACAGTCGAGATCATTAAGTATTACCAGGCCTTCTTGATCAGCAGCGATCTGGATATCTACTACGCGGAGACCGACACGCCAGCAAATTGTCGGACGAGTTCACTCGTCGAAGAGCTTGGCCAGGTCGAGTACATCTTCTCTGACAAGACTGGCACCCTAACTTGCAACATGATGGAATTCAGGCAATGCAGCATTGGCGGCATACAGTACGCGGATGACGTCCCCGAAGACCGTAGAGTCGTTGAAGGAGACGAAAGTGGCAGCGGAATTTACGACTTCAGAGCACTAGAGAGGCACAGAAGGGATGGACAGAACACCGAGACTATACATCACTTCTTGAGCTTACTGTCTACCTGCCACACGGTCATTCCGGAAGTGAAAGCAGAGAAGCCTGGCGAGATCAAATACCAAGCAGCTTCCCCCGACGAAGGTGCTCTGGTGGATGGTGCCGTACAGCTTGGCTACAAGTTCGTGGCTCGCAAGCCGAAAATGGTCACGATCGAAGTTGGTGGTCAGGAGTACGATTACGAGCTTCTGGCTGTCTGCGAGTTCAACTCTACAAGGAAACGAATGAGCTGTATCTACCGATGTCCGGATGGCAAGATCCGATGCTACACCAAAGGTGCCGATACCGTCATTCTCGAAAGACTCGCCATGCGCGACGAGATGGTTGAAAGGACACTTTTGCACCTCGAAGAGTACGCTGCCGATGGTCTTCGAACACTATGTTTGGCAGCGCGCGAGATCCCAGATTCAGAGTTTCGTGAGTGGTGGGACGTGTTTAACGTGGCGCAGACGACCGTGAGCGGAAATCGTGCAGAGGAGCTCGACAAAGCTGCCGAGATCATTGAGCATGACTTGACCCTGCTTGGAGCCACTGCCATTGAAGACAAGCTGCAAGACGGTGTTCCGGACACGATCCATACCCTCCAGACTGCTGGCATCAAGGTCTGGGTCCTGACTGGAGACAGGCAAGAAACCGCTATCAACATTGGAATGTCCTGCAAGCTCATCAGCGAAGATATGACTCTGCTAATCATCAACGAAGAAAATGCCGCAGACACTCGGGCGAACATTCAGAAGAAGCTTGATGCGATCAACTCTCAACGTGCTGGTGGTATCGAGATGGAGACTCTAGCGCTCGTCATCGATGGCAAGAGCTTAACCTATGCTCTGGAAAAGGACCTTGAAAGGCTGTTCCTCGACTTGGCAGTGATGTGCAAGGCAGTCATCTGCTGTCGTGTATCACCACTGCAAAAGGCCTTGGTCGTCAAGCTGGTCAAACGCCACATGAAGAGCATCCTCCTAGCCATCGGAGACGGTGCCAACGACGTCTCCATGATCCAAGCCGCTCACATCGGCATCGGTATCTCGGGTGTTGAAGGCCTGCAAGCTGCAAGGTCCGCCGACGTCTCCATCGCACAGTTCCGCTTCCTCCGCAAACTCCTCCTCGTCCATGGCGCCTGGTCATACCAACGCATCAGCAAAGTCATCCTGTACTTCTACTACAAGAATACCGCCCTCTTCATAACCCAGTTCTGGTACTCGTTTCAGAACGCCTTCTCCGGCCAAGTCATTTACGAATCATGGACGCTGTCCTTCTTCAACGTCATCTTCACAGCCATGCCACCTTTCGTCCTGGGTATCTTCGACCAGTTCGTCAACGCGCGCCTCCTAGACCGCTACCCTCAGCTTTATCAAATGAGCCAAAAAGGCATCTTCTTCCGCACGCATAACTTCTGGTCATGGGTTGGGAATGGATTTTTCCACTCCCTCATCCTGTACTTCGTCAGCGAAGCAATCTACTGGCGCGATGGCGTCCTCTCCGATGGCAAGATCGCCGGGCACTGGGTCTGGGGTACATCTCTCTACACCGCTGGTCTCGTGACGGTCCTGCTAAAAGCAGCCCTCATCACGAACATCTGGACCAAGTACACCGTCATCGCCATCCCGGGTAGTTTGGCAGTCTGGTTCATCTTCCTCCCCGTCTACGCCACTGTCGCACCGAAGCTGGGGTTCTCAACGGAGTATACGAACATCCTCCCGATTGTCCTCACGGATCCAAAGTTCTGGCTTATGGGTGTTGTCATCCTACCCATGCTATGTCTGCTGAGAGATTTCGCTTGGAAGTATGCGAAGCGCATGTACTACCCACAGGCGTATCATCATGTGCAGGAGATTCAGAAGTACAACATACAGGACTATAGGCCGAGGTATGTCACCGTCTTCAAAGACAGGAAACTGACCATAATACTGACATTTGATGTAGGATGGAACAATTCCAAAAAGCCATCCGCAAAGTCCGGCAAGTGCAGCGCATGCGGAAACAGCGTGGATATGCTTTCTCACAAACGGACGAATCGCAGGCACGTGTGTTACAGGCTTATGATACGACGAGGGAAAGAGGACGGTATGGTGAGATGGCGAGTTCGAGAAGGTAGCAATGTGACCGATCATATCAAGAGTGAGGCACTTCACTTCGCTGGACATTTTGTGGGACTGAATGAGGGAGGCTTTGTATATTGTATGTATGTGATAGCGTCCAAGGATGCATTCGAGGTGTATGGAATGCACGGGGGATGGTACTATGATAACGTTCGGACTTTGCCTTCGCCTGTTGTTCACGATATGTCGGCTTTGCTTACTGCAAGCTGATCACACGCAACGTCTGTGAGGCGTTCACTGACAAATGCCATCAGAGCTCCCGCTCCCTCGGACAGTGACCACTGGTCGAAACGCGTAGCAATAAGGCTGTATCAAAACACAGCTGCTACCATCTGACTGGACATGGAACCTCTCGATGACTACTCTATCATGGCGTGGTATTACGGTCGGTAGATGGCTTTTCGAGCCATGGTGACAGTCGTTTCTCTTGGTCCACAGCTGGTTCCTATGCGCATGTGGGAATCACGTAGTGTTCAGACGCTGGCATTTTCTAGGGTTTGTGTTTGGTCATATTTGCCATGCGCGGATTCCTTGCCTGGCAATCACATGCACGCTCATCCATAAATCGAGTCAAATATACCACCAGCACGGGACTCATTACCATCAGTGTCCTGGCTCTCCATGGCGTCCAGAGATGACTCCTATTATCACCCCTTCGTGCGTAACGTGCGCAGGTGGCCATTCGAGAAGTGTTGATCGTTCTGTTTGCTCACGATGTACCTCGTCTTCATCAGGCCAAAGCTAGTCGTTAGCATAGATCAATCGCTCTGTACACAAATCGATCGCTGCTCCCGTCCTAGCAGAAAAGATGCGAAGGTCTTCTTCTCATTCTCGCTTCATGCGCGGCATTAACACTCACCTACAGATAATCCCACAATCTTGCCCTCCCAGCGATCATCACCGGCTGGCTGGCGCAGCGGGCGAACGTCCTGCTGCAACTCGCCTCTGTTCTACGAAGGCCTCATGATTGAGTAAATCATCATGCGTTCCTAGTACATTGCGAGGTTGGTCGTCCAGTCGATGGTAGCTCTCTTCATGCTGTTGCGAAATCCCTGTCAATGCGGTCGGACGTAGGTCCGCAAAGGAGACCTGCGGCACACGGGAGTGTTTTACTCATGTAATGGCGCTAAAGTTGTCATACTGTTCTACACTAGCCTGCCCGCAATCATAGCAGGGCCTCATGTTACCTCATTACAAGGCGTGCTTCGTTGCCCTAAGCGACAACTCCCATAGCCACCTGATACCTTTCAAAAGGCCCGATCCCCGCTCCTGCCCCGTCGTCAACCTCCATCTCAGTATTCTTAACCCTGACACGTCCAACACCACTTCTCTCATACTCCCTCACCTCCTCGCCCAGCACCCTCATCATCTCCACAATTGCTACCCTCTGCTCCAGACTCATCCCACTCTCACCCTCCCTCATGGTCTCAAGTCCAGCACTTAGCCTCTCCATAACAGCGCGGCCGTCCTTCGAAATCTTCGTCTTCGTAGGCATATGCACAAGCGCGACATAGTCCTCAAAGATTTGCCCGCTGCGCTCCCATTCATACGGCTTGGAGTTATGGAAGAGGGTGAGGATTTGGCGGAGGGAGTCGTAGTCTTCCTCGATGACCGCTGTGGGCCCGAGAGTATCGGAAAGGACTACGTGTGCTTCCTCAATAGCACCAGCGTTGAGAAGGTACACCGTTTGAAGGTTTGCGTTCCGCAGCTCGGCGCGAGCGTGCTGTGCTTTGGCCTGCCAAATGATGGTAGAAGGGAGGAGGAAGTCCTTCGTGAGTTGTGCGAAAGCATTGCTGCCTCCGTCTTCCCCTTGGATAGGCGCTGGGATCTTGTCGGCGTTTCGGTTGATAATGGCGATGGCGGCTTTCTCGCGGACGGACTGATCGCGAATGTGGAGCAGAACCCAAGCCGCAGTTATGAATTGCCCGGCGACTTCGAGCTCGGTAGCGAAATTGAGGCTCAACTGATCGAGTTTCTCAGATGGGAAGGACTTCGCAATGCCCTTGGCGTCGAAGTACATGGCAAGCTGCCATGTAACGCGAGAATTGAATGCGCTGCCTGATACAGTCTGGGCATCAAAAAGAAGTTCAAGATCGACCTCAGACACGGACAAGCGCAAGAGGCGGAGCAGAGTATCTTCTCGCCCGGTGTCTGCATTTGCATGCTGCCATGATGGACTAGCTGGCACCTTCTCGGCACGGCTCTGAAGATCCTTTGTGTAGTCGTCAACAGCTTCTGCGATGCTGTCATGTCCACCGAAGTACAGTCGTAGCGCGAAGCTCTGCATCCAAGTCAAGCTGTACTGCTCTGAGATGCAAAACGAGCTTGCGCGATCTTCGGCGTGTTCTTTGGGGCCAGTTCCAACAACACTGCAAACTTGTCCTGCGAGGATAGAGTACAGCGCACGCACAGGCTCCGGCATCTCGCTCCAGTCTCTACGCTTTAGCCAGGCTTGGATTTGTTCGTTCATCAGGGCGTTGCTATGGGTCGTGCTTGGTAACTGTGCAACCAAAGTGGCAAGCTTAAAGTCCTTGGCGGCCACCAGAACCTCACATGCACGGTCGACGTTGTTCGTAGTAAGATGCAATAAAGCCCTCTCTTCCGGGGTTTGAGCAAGTCCCAGTTGCTGCTCAACAGTGCTTGCGAGATGTTCTGACCAAAAAGCACTAAGGGCATCCTTCCTAAGGCGGCCCTCGTACTGCGTTATCTGCTCGGCAGTCATACCAGCCATGAGCTCCTTCGGCAACGTGTCAATCGAGTCAAAGAGGATGTGAGCCAATGTCCAGATCGCCTTCTCGTTCGCTGCAGCTCCTTCGTCGGCCAACCGAAGGAAGGGGATACGAGCGTCCGTGTTGGCTTTAGGAAATTTGCTGCTCTGCTCCACGATCGTTGACTCTTTCTGCACGCTGAACCATGTTGGGTTGATGTCCTTTGGTTCCGACCACTTGGCAAATCGAACTTCTCGATGTTCTCCTATCAGTGGTCCCACAGCGGTACTGAGCGGTTCAGACGGCTTCGGCGCCGATGGTGTTGTGGAGTAGACGATGAGACCATCATTGGAAAAAAAAGGTTTCAGGGAATCGTGGGATCCGAGTCCCTCCTTGTCGCTGAGGACGTCAGGTGCAGACAGCCGAGGCCTCTTGGGGTATGGATTCTGTTGATCAATTCAGCTTCGGACTTCTACATCAAATGTCATGACGTGCCGCGATGTGGAACGTCCAGCCGTGCGCTGAGTCGGTCATGCAAAATGTGCTATATGTGCAGGGAATGTGCAAGGGCAAGATCTGTATGGGGATGTCATACCTCAAAGCCTTTGCTTACGGCGGGAGCTTTCTTTGCCGGCCTCTCCTGCTCCCAAAGCGAGTTCATGAGGTCCATGTGGCTGTTCAGTGTCTGGCTTCTGCCCAGCTCTTTGCTCTCATTCGCAAACGTACTGGCGCCGAATCCGACTTTCTGCGCGCTCTTCTGTGCAAGGTAGCTCTGTCCGAGTGCGCTTTGGGCCAGAGCGCTCTGGCCAAACAAGCTCCGGTTCAGACCCTGGTCGCCTGCCTTCGACGTGCTTTGCTGCAATTCTCGTAACGCTTGACGGTCGCGCTTTCTTGGGCTCATGGTACGTTGTAGTTGGTCTTCCCATGCGTCGGTGGCCAGCTTCTCTGGCGAGGCGAAAGTCGAGCGAGCGGCGGCGGGCTTCAGGATCGATCGCAGGTATCTTGGCTCTTCAGTCCCGAAAGAGCCGGGAAGCTCGGGAGAAGGTTCGCCCTGCATATCCTCAGCAAAGTCAACAGCACCAGCATCGTCGTCGAGCGCCATACTGGAGTGATGACGCTGGTAGGCGCCAGGCGATGGAGCCTGCACAGCACCGCCAGCCGATATGAACGGATCTTCCTCGTCACCAAGCCCGCCAGACATGGTGTGATCATAGTCACTGTCGTCCTCTTGGCCGTCGTAGTCGTGGGAAATGTGCTGCGATTCGTCAACTCCAAGCGATTGGCCAAGCTGTGTATCGCCAAAGCCACCTGGCACGAACTGACCAGCAGACTGACCAAGCCAGCTGGACTGAGATCGCTTTTTGTTCCTCTGGAAGTCGAAGGTATCGTCGAGCTCGCCGGTGCCGGTCTCCACGCTCTGCATGGTCTCGTCCTCGGGAAGCTCGCTCAGACCGCTCGTCTCTTGATGAATATCCTCCTGCTCCATCTCGGTGTCCTCGGTGAACTCGTCGCTGTCTTCGTCGAAGCCGTAGGTAGTGAAGTGCTGAACCTTGAAAGTCCACACTCCAGTGTCGGCATCGTAGTTGACGAACTCGGTGCCCTTTGTGCCCCGAAGGCGCTTGATGTGCTTCTCGTAGGCTGGCCCGGTCTTGGCTTCCACTGCCTTTCTACCGCCATGGCTGCGAGGCCACGAGTTCTCGAGATAGATTGTGCTGGGCACGTTCAGGCCTTTGCCCATCGGTGGCTTGCTGGCATTCTCTGGGTAGACTGTGACTTGGCGAGGTCTGAAATTGCAGATCTTGCCGAAGATATCGTCCAAGTTGGTGTTGGTCAGATCGCATGGACCAAACTCGATTCTGCCAACGTTATCGCGACCCACGACAAACTTCCCAATCTTGGAAAGCTGAGCGCGAGACATATTCTTCAAGTCCTTGAGGGATGGCTTGCACCAGTAATCGCCCATGTCCACATTCTTGCCGGAGTCCTTCTCCGCCGGCTTTTGTGTGGCAGGCGCCGAAGTCGGACGTTGCGGTTCAGTGTCTTCTGGAACAGTGGTGAGTGAAACGCCACTGTTAGCTTGCTGCATTTCTGGGGCGCCGTTCTGTTGTTTTGGTGCTGCTCGGAACAGACTTGGTGGGCTGTCGGTCTCATCTGAATCTTCCGTCCTCACAAGCGCATTGTTGGCGGTTGGAGCGGCATCAGATTGTCCAGCGGTGTTGTCAAAGCTGACCTTCTTCCTCAACGAGGGAATGTCACTCTCACGACGAGCTGACTCAACTTGTCGCTGCTCTGGAGGCGCGAACAGATCGGTGCGCAGGGACCGATCGATAACAAGCTTTCGCATGTTGCCAGACTGTAGATATTTCTGCGAGGCACTGCCAGGTGTCGGGCGAAGTAAGCTCTCCCCATCGCGCGGTGTTCCGTCACCGCCACGAAGGTTGTTCATGCTCATGCTCTTAGCAAGTCTGCTTGTGAGAGCGCTACCGAGACTACCAGAAGGCTTCAAAAGACTGCTCTGTTGAGGAGTCAGGCTGACAGAGTAAGCAGAGCCCGGTGTGCCATAGGTTGAGTAGCTGAGGCCATACCCGCCATTGCGACCCATCGTGCTTGCTCTGGGCGTGTAGACTGGCGAGTTCAATCGAGTGCTGGACAACAGGCTCGGCGTCTTGTTCTGCACAGCCCTGGCACCGTTGAGTGGAGTCGCGAGTGGACCGACAGGTGTCGAACTCTGACCGAGCGAGCTGAACAACTGGTCATTACCGTACGGTGACATCGTAAGACTGGCGTGCAGCTGGTTCTGCTGTGGAGTCTGGCTCTGACCGAAGTTGTTACCAAAGAGCGAGTTGTTTTGCTGCTGGCTTTGGTTGTTCTGGCCCAGGTTCCCGAATAGAGAGTTGCCGGTGGATTGCTGGTTCTGTTGGTTGTTGCTGGGTCCAAATAGGCTGCTTCCACCAGTGTTGTTGTTCGTACTGCCAAACAAGCTGGATCCTGCTGGCTTGTTCTGGCCGTTGCCGAAGAGCGAATTACCAGCGTTGTTGTTGGACCCAAATAGACCACCAGTCTGCTGCTGTTGCGGTTGCTGGTTATTGGCCGACCCGAAGAGACCGCCGCCAGTGTTTTGGTTGGTGGTCGATGCACCGAAGAGACCTGGCTTGTTGTTGTTGTTGTTTCCAAACAGGCCACCGCCGGTGTTGGCGCCAAATCCGGTGTTCTGTTGCTGCTGATTGTTGTTGGAGCCGAACAGCCCACCGCCAGTGTTGGTGGTAGTATTGCTGGCGCCGAAGAGGCCGGTGCCGGCTGGCTTGTTTTGAGTGTTACCAAACAGCGAGCTGCCTCCAGTGTTCTGACTTGCTCCAAAGAGACCGCCAGTCTGCTGCTGTGGCTGGTTGTTTGTTGAGCCAAAAAGACCACCACCAGTGTTTCCACTCGTGTTCGTGCTTGATCCAAAGAGACCGCCTGTGTTGGTGTTATTGTTGGTAGTACCGAACCCAGTGTTGGTCGTCGTGCTGCCAAATCCGCCCAAGGCCGGCTTGTTCTGCTGCTGATTGCTCGCACCGAACAAGCCTCCAGTCTGCTGTTGCTGGTTGTTATTGTTCGCACCAAAGCCACCACTGCCACCGAATAGGCCACCACCTGTGTTGCCGGTATTGCTACCAAATCCTCCTGTGGTTGTTGTGTTCGTGGTATTGCCGAAGAGACCTGTGGTAGGCTTGTTTGGCGCAGAACCAAAAAGACCTCCAGTATTCGTGCTTGTCTGTCCGAAACCACCTGTCGTCGATGTATTGTTGTTCGTTGCGCCGAACCCACCAAATCCTGTGTTGCCAGTAGTTGTGCTATTGTTGTTGTTGCCAAACAGCCCACCGGTCGTTGGAGCAGTGGTATTGTTGTTGGCTCCGAATGTGTTACCGCCAAAGCCTGTTGACTGACCAAATGTACCAGCCTGTCCATTCTGATTGCCGAAGCGACGACCTTGTGCGTAGTCCTCAACTCTCAGCTCCTCGAAGCTCTTCCCTTGGTATGGCTGCATCATCGTGATGGACTGATAGTGCGAGGTCTGATTGCTGGCTGCGTCTTTCTCCGTAAAGGCCTGGAATGGGACTGCCGCGGAGCCTTGGTTGTTCGTTGCTGTGGTCGAAGCACCAAACCCGCTGCCGAAACCTCCAGTATTTGTTGTGTTGTTGGCGCCGAAGCCACCAGAGTTCGAGGTGCTTCCAAAGGCATTGTTCTGTGTCGTGTTGTTTGCGCCGAATCCTCCAGTAGCCCCACTGCCGCCGAAAAGGCTGCCGCCAGTCGTCGCGCCGCCAAAGCCAGTGGTCACCGGCTTGTTCTGGCCAAAGAGTCCTGGAGAAATGTTAGCTCGTGTTCCGTCTGACCTTTGCGAAGTATCCCCATTGGAGACGTCCTGCCCTGGAATATGCGATCCCGCGCGGGCTGCAAAGCGTCTCCAGCGCGCAGCAGATAGCACATCTCTCTGACCTCATGGTCCTACTCCTCCCTCGGTTTGCAGTGACTTACCTCCTGTATTCGTATTGTTGCTCCCGAATCCTGTGCTTGCAGTATTGTTTGTCCCAAACCCACCGCCGCCTCCAAAGCCTCCAGTCGTGCTGGTGTTGCCTCCACACAAGCTCGGCGCACTCGTCGTCGCAGCTGTTGCACCGAATCCGCCGGTAGTCGCGGGCTTCGCACCAAAACCACCACCAAATCCACCTGTCGTGTTATTCGTGGCGCCGAACCCGCCGGTCGTGTTTGTGCTGCCGAACAGTGACGTCTGCGCGGTGTTATTATTATTGTTGTTGTTCGCGCCGAAACCAGTATTGGTCGACCCGAATCCACCAAAGCCTCCACCTGTATTGGTGCTCCCGAATCCTCCTGAGCCGAATGACATGGTTGCGGGAGTCAAGGTGCGGAAGGTGTGGAGGGCGCGCTCGTGCGCTGTATGGGACGTGGATGCGCGCTATTCGAGCAGAATGGCGGATGTTTAGAGTGGCTCGAATCTGAATGTGTTATGTCAGTGTCGGTTTGTGATAAATAGGAAATAGCGTCGCTGCGCAGTCGGAATCTGGCTCGAGCTGCTCGACCGTGTCGGGATAATAACAGATATTTGCTGATGCACGCAGGAGTGAATCTGCCCACAGTCGTGTTATAGGGCGTGCTCGCGATAAAAGTTGTCGTACCTCTGTCGTTGGATGTGCAGCTGTTCGTGCGCTGAAGAGACACCGATCGCGAAAGTCAAGACAAACGCGCCATACAATGAGACCAGCAGCTGGTAATTGTGTCTTGCGAGATGCAGCTGCGCGACAGGAAGAAGGTGCAAATGGCCGTCGACGCGAGGTGTACTGCCGTGTGAAGCTGTTTCGCGGGCTGCGTGAAGTTCAAGGAAGGCATGCGGATCCTTCCTTCCGAAAGTTTAGCGAGACACGTTCTCAGCTCTTCCCTGCCTCGTTCACCACAGATACTTTTCCACGACGTGCATCACTTTGTCACTGCGAGTATCACTGCGGCAGCTGCTTCAAGGTGTCTGATAAGACTTTGAGAGTCTGATGGAGATGGATGGAAGACGAAGAAAGAGCTTATATGCATGTCTCATCAGGCATCCACGGAGCTCTGTTACAAGCTCTGCGTTGCTGCCTTGGAGCTGCTGCTCAGCCGCTGTGCGTTTCCCTTCGACAGCCATGGGCCAAGTGCCTCCGGCCACAATGGATCTGCTTTCAATGGCAATCCAAGTTCGCATATGTCATTGGGCTGGATACATGTGCTTGGAAAGCCTGACAGGAGCTCCCGTGGACGCTCATCTCGAGCAAAAGTGACGGCAATGTCGACGAGAGTCTTCTATACCTTTCCCAAAGCCCTCCGCCTGAAATACACTACATCGCGATCTCCGTTCGCTTGACCAGATAGTCACGCACCATCTCATTGACATCATTTACACATTAGGAAAGAAGCCCTTCCCTTTGAACCTCATGTCCACGTTAACCATACACATGAAGCCGGGAACCATCGCAGAAGCGAACGTCTCATAAGTCCGCCCACCGTCCCTCCACTTTCTCTCTACGCCAGCCAGATCCCAGCCACAGCGAGCACCCCGACGAAAATACCAGATCCTCTCAAGACTGCTGCTGCTCCCGTACTCCCCTCCACACCCGACGCCACACTTGCTAATGTCGAAGAAGGGCTAGGAGTTTTCGGGTCAACGATGACCATCGAAGTAGTACGTCCCGCTAGCGAAGTGGGCGCGGGAGATGCGTCTTGTGTGATGACTATTGTCGACGACGCAGTCGAAGCACTGGAGATGATGAGGTCGGTCAGGGAGGGGGCTAAAGAGGAGCCTGTGATGCTGCTAGCTTCCAAAGCAGAGCTTGAGGGCGACGATGAAGCTGTCGAAAAGAACGCTGGCTGGCTGGGCAACGTCGTCAAAGTTGTCCCATTCCCTCCACTCGCCACCGTCGACATCGAAGGCAACGCAATGGGATAAACCCCGACATCTACCACCCCGACACTCTTAACGGCAAACAACACCCCCGCTCCTGCTTCCCTCCCAACCCTTCCAAACCCGTCGTCTCTACCTCATCACCCTACTCACTATCACCATCAACATAAAGCGCCGCACTCCCACTCTCCATCGAAGGAACGAAGATACTCGCCGCCTCATCCTCCGCCGCGTTGAAGGCACGGTACTGCGCCGCTATTCTGATGCATAATAAAAGTCCCGGTCCGGGATAGAGGCAGTAGCGGCCTTCGGAAGGTTTGGAGCGGATGGCGTAGGATCCTGGGGTCGAGCCAGGGATGAATTGCCATTGGGAGGAGTCTGTGACGAAGCTGAGTTGGGAGATGGTGGAGGCTGTCATGTGTCAGTCTTGTTGACTGAAATGTAGCGTGCGACGGACGTACAATTTCCAACGCGGATGTAGAAGTCTATAGCATAGCTCTGTACGCTGTACCATGTGTCCAGCTGTAAGCCTGTGTTTGGGAGTCCTAAGACGTTGGTCATCGTGTTGAAAGACGATGATGGTTGGTGAAGTTGTTGTCGAAGACAAGATGCGTGCATATGTTTGTCGCGATGTTGGCCTGCTGATTTGTTGACTACGATATCGTGTTAGCCGCAACAACAGGTGAAGGGCAACATATGCAAAGTAAGAGAAGGAGCGGGCGGCATGCATGTGCGACCGTTCTTCTACAGGCCAATCGACTAGAGTTTCTTGACATGGAGACTGGAGTGCTTGGCGACGCAGCCAAGGGATTCAGATGAGATATCGGCATGTAGAGTAGGACAACATCCTCGCTGGACGACAGGCATATCCTTCAACGATCAAAGCACAGCTTCGCTCGTGCTAAGCTGAAACTCGCGCAGGTGATCAGCGTTGCCATACATGAAAGGCCAACTGAAAGCATGTAGTCATCGTCTGCTTCTTCCGGGCCTAACGTGGCTGCAAGCCGATTCAAGGCTTAGTGGTTAGAGCTGCTCAAGACACATCATGGAGAAGAGCCTCGAGCGACTGTGATTGCGGCGAGCAACTACCGCAGCTGAAGTTCATTATCCCATCGTATCGTGGTATCTTCGTGCTCCGATTTCAGAACGCCAGACTCCGCCTCCCGCAAGCGGACCACCTAGTGTGACTTGAGCCACTGCAGAAGCTGCTGGAAAGCTTCGCCCTGCTTGTCCTTGATCTTGCTGTCCTCATAGTCTCCCAGCACTGCGAAACCATGCGGTACGTCATGGTAGACATTGACCTCATGTTCAATGCCCTTCTCCTGTAGCTTCTTAACTCCAGCCTCGCGAATATCGTCGGGGAATAGGCTATCCTGCTCGACTGCCACGACACCAAGAGGCACCCTACACTTCTCCAGATCGGTGACCGTAATCTGCGTACCGTGCGCAATGGCGCCGACCTTGATCTGCGGTCCCGTTTTCACCATGCCTTCCTCGGCTTGTGTCTCTGCTGATCGCTGTCCGGCTGCTACGTCTGAGTGGAGCTCAGAGCCGAGGAGCAAGACGTACTTGGCTCCGAAGCAGTAGCCAACTGCGTAGATTCCTCCTCCATGTGCGACCGCATCTGCGAACTCTTCTTTGACTGAATCGATGACTTCGTTCAGAATCGGGAGGACTTTCTCGGGTGTATGACGGGCAAGCCACATATCGATCGTGAAGGACTTGGCAACGGACGCTACGCCGAGCTTCAGCTGCTCGATCATGCTCGGGTTCTGTTCTGCGGCTGTCGTTTGGGTGGTCGAGATGGATGAGGCTGGGTCCCCCGCGAACCTGTAGATCAGCTCACGTCAGTGGGTCCAGGTTAGTGTGACGGTGATTGCATACTGATCTGGCATGACAACGAGGAAGCCTTCAGCGGCGTACTTGTCTGCCTGGATCTGGTTGTTGGTCGAATGTATGCCAGTACCTCCTGTCAGGAGTAGCAACAGCTTGGAGGGAGCGTGCGGGTAGTCTGAAGGCTTCGATATGTAGACCTCGACATCGTTGAGCTTGGCCATTTCCTATATCCAGCAAGTCTCAGCAGATGTATCTTGTCAGGTAGGTTATGCTCATCTTACGCCGGTGGGTTGTTCGCCAGCCGCTATTGTCAGTCAGCCTTCTTCTCGCTCGAGTCTGACGGATAGTGGGAGGAAGTACGCGTAGGACGATCGGTAGTGCAGTGTTCCTGCTGGCTGTCAACACAAAGCTACACTGTGCTCATGGTCTTCGAGCTTACTCCCATGCTCGCAGCACCTTGGTCAGGCTTCGTGTCTCCTGCAATGCCGCTCTGCTCCTGAGCATCGCTCTCCGGAGCTCGGGTTGCTATATCTTCGTCTGCCATGTTTGCCGTCTAAGTTGATAGGATGGGAGTTGATGTACAGTGTTCCAAGTACACGTTGCTGTGAACGACGCGTCTGATGTAAGCGAGGGGTCTTGTGCAATGTCAGTGGCTCCCTCAGATGACACGCTGGTAGAAGACCCCTGTACATGCATACCAGCCGGAGTCGAAGGACTTTCACTTCCTCTCCACAACTTTCAACGACTTCATCACCAGCGCAATGGCCGTCAGAATGGAGCTTTCAGAGCCGGACTGGAAGGTACTCCGGACCTGCCTAGCTGGACCGTCGCGTCCTTGCATTTGTGCCATCGAATCGATTGATCAAAAGTACTCGCTGAACAGCAACATCAACCCAATATCCTCGCGTGTGGACCTCTGTCGAGGCCATCGAGAACGGCCAGCCTTGGCTATCAAGTCCGCCCACTGACTGCGACATTACTTCGCATCATGCATCTCTCAGCGCATCCAAAGTCCAGGCATTGTCGCACGAGAGACAAATAGTGAACAGGTCGTAGCATGTGAGACCAAGCTAAGCTCAGTCTCAGACCCAGGTGAGATGTGCATGTGTGAACAAAGCTGCTCATGCCGCAGCAAGCAACGCAAGCACTCTACTTACAACCATCACTGTCCGAGTTACTGCTCACACGAAGCAAACACATCACCGTCCTGCTCTTCCACGGACACGACAGTGAAGCCAGAGCTAATGTTCGCAAGCAATATCGAGCAGTCGATCGCCAACCTCATCTGCTTCTACGAAGCATTCGGCCACATAAAAGCTCGAGATGTGAAAGAGTCCTGGATTCAGCTGCTACTCTGCCTGAACATCTTCGACTACAGAGGCCTACCGCTGTGCAGATTCTGGGCCAACGACGATTGCGTCAACAAAGAACACGCACAGATGCGATGGGTTCATGACGGACAGACGAGATGCTGCCACCATATCAAAGACAGGAAGTCTTTGATCCACGCCTTTCGCCATTTCTACGTTGATGCCAGTGATCCGCTCATTGAGCGTCAAGGTGACTCAACCCTGCTGGATGCGATCATCACTTTTGTCACTCATGCGTGCTGTGTGGAGCACAAATCCAGCAAAGGAAGGATGCAGATCTTAGCAGAAGAGCTTCTGCCTGTCGTGAAGAAGTGGCGAAGGTATTATGTTTTCTGCGAGCTTCCCGGCCCAGCTTTTGTGGAGGAAGTGCTGGAAGTTGAGCCGGTTGGACGAATGTCGGCCATTTTCAGCAAGCGATTGAGGAAGCCTAAGAAGCATCAAAGAAGCCGAAGCGCTTCGCCGTCGTCAGTTGAAGACTCGCCGGCCGCATCACTGGAGCTCAAGAATCCTCTACGACCCATGTCTTCGGCGCACGACATCCTGACCACTACACGGAGAAGTGTATCGAATGCAACGGATTGGAATGTGACCCAGAGAGGAGGAAGTCGGAAGGCACAGTTTCAGGCTCTTCTGAAATCGACGCGACTCGACTATGGAAGATCAGCGACCACCAAAGCAAGGACATCCACAGCAGCGCGTCCTTTGAGTACAATTCTAGCTGGAGGGAGCCACGACAGCATGACACACCGCGTCTCGATTACGGCACGCATCGACTAGATCAGCAATGCATTATTGACGCATACCAGCTTTACGACCTCTCCACGAGTTTACTGCTTATCACACACCCCCAGTGCCCGTGCTCTCCGTGATCCCTCCATCTACGACCAGCGCATGACTCGTAACATACCTCGCACACTCGCTCGCCAAAAATACCACCGCATTAGCGACATCAAACCCATCCCCCATCCTTCCCATCGGCACATTATGCTGCGTGATCTTCCTCGCCACTTCCTGGTCCTCTGGCTTATCACTCTCCGCCAGGTTCTCCACCAGCGGCGTATACATCAACCCCGGGACAACGCAGTTGAACCTTATACCTTTGGAAGCGTACATACATCCGGAGGCTTTAGTGTATTGGATCACAGCGGCTTTGGCGGTGGCGTACCCGATTTGCGGTTTGCCGATGTAGCGCATGGCGGTTATGGAGGCGTTGTTGACGATAGAGCCGGAGCCCTGCTTCTCCATGATGGGGATCACGAGCCTGCAACAGCGGAAGACGCTGTTCAGATTCAGATCTAGCATCTTCTGCCATGCCTCCTCGGATAATGTTCCTGGATCTCCCGGTGCAGTCATCCCAACATTGTTGTAGAGGATGTCAATACGGCCATATTTGTCGAATGCAGCTTTGACGAAAGCTTTAATATCTTGGACGGAGGTCATGTCTGCGCTCATCACGTCTATGGTGGCTTCGGGATTGTCACGGAGCAGACGCTTTTTGGTGTAATTTGCTGCGTTGAGATTGAGATCGCAGCCGACGATTTTCACGGCGTTGTAGGAGAGGACGCGAGCTGTTGCTGCTCCATTGCCCCAGGTATCTGAGTCGGGACGGCCGACTTGGCCTATGCCGGTTATGAGGGCGACTTTGCCTTTGAGGTCTGGGTATGTTGGAAATGTGGCCGTCATGTTTGAGTTGTGAGAGTGATATTGGAGTGAATCAGGTCAGATCGGTAAAGGCAATGGTTGGACAAACGATCGACAAGAGGTCTTGAACCTCGAGACGAGTTAACGGCATCTTTGAACTATGTCTTTCATGAGGCAGGTCGTCCGAACCCTTCACGGAGAGCATTCCGGCGAATGAGGAGGGGTAATCGTGTACAGCAGGAGTGGAGGCCCGAGGGATCAATCCAGTGCTTGGTCAAGTTTGTGCTCTTGATGCGATGTCGGCATTATGTTCTACGGAAAGGTCAGGTCGGCGGCCTTCGTGACGATGAGTCTAGAGGGAAGCAGCGTGTCGAGGTGAAGTGCGATCGTCATCTCAGCACGGGCCTTTCGGCAAAACATCATCCTTTCACGCGTCGTCTACTCGTCCTTCCTTATTATCGACTCATGTATTTAGCAAGTATGCCGGCTTCGGCGGACAGGTAGGCTCGTCGATGCTCTCTCGTATCCTTCTGTCTACACTGCACACGCGCTGCACCCCAACAAGACGTCTTTGCCGTCGGTCTCAACTTCTTACGGCATCAAGGCTGTCGTTTGTGGTCACCCGTACCATGAGGACGATGAAGACGACTCAACACCCACTATCTCCTCCAGCCTTGGAGGAGCTCGTCAATGTTCTGATTCCCGCACTGGACGCGAACTTCGAGCAGGCCAAAGTCAGCGTTGAGCCATGCCCGGATCTACGGAAGGCACCATACTACCTGGCTACCGAAGGCATCTCTGGTGAAGAGCGCGTAGCAGATATCGGTGGCCAGCCCAATCTATTTCCAGAGCCTAGGCTCGAATGCAAATACTCATTGATCTCAATCGCGAAGGAGATGCAAATGAGCTCAGACAGAGGCCAACTACTTGGAGCCGGAGCCGGCCCGTTTCACGACATCGGCATGAACTCAGAGCTGGCGCCCAATCTGAGCTGGGAAGGTAGCTTCGATAACGTCAAGAACCTCACGTACTATACGAAGTTCGATGGAAGCAACGGCGAACACGCAACAGTCTGCGAGCAAAGTCCCAGCGCGAACTGTGCCTTGATGATGAACCTATACGGATCCTCTGGAAAGCCAGGCTCAGTCCTTAAAATCACCGCTCGTGCTCGCAAGGGCAGCTTCAAAAGCTTCACGGAATGCGTTCGACGGGCGTTGGCAGACAAATACGGAGACGAACGTCCCGTAAGTATGGGTGGGATGTTCCTCATCAAGACAGGCAAGGCGTATTTTCACGTCATGCCAGACTTCCCAGCCACGAATGGACCACCGTTCAAGGATCCGAAGCAGCTCAATGACTGGTTGACGTACCATGATTTCGAGGCTCCTATAGTTTGCTTGACTGTCTTTCACTCTGCTGACCCTGGAAAGAAGATTGGGTTGCGCATGGAACATACTCACTGCTTCTCGGTCGATGGCGGGAATCGCGGTGGTCACTATCATTATGATATTATGGCTGGGGATGGTGTGGAGGAAGTGGAGTACGAGGCATATTTCAATGTGGCGAAAACGCTTTACCGTATCGACAAGCCTGAGGTGACGCTGGAGCGCGATCTGCATGATTAAGACAAATTCGACATGCCGGCTTGATCGTATATCGACCTCAAAGCCAACTCTTCGAATTGTAGCTTCTGCCAGCTTATGGGTGCCTTTATTATCCAACTTGTCTTTGGGGCACAAAACAGCAATCAACCAGCGACTCTATATGAAGGGTGACACCCCGTGGCTCCAACATCCAGTCACTACTACCACGATCATCGCAATGGCATCCGGCCCAGTCCAGGGACTGCAGTTCTTCCCAAACGCTGTCTGAAACCCTCCCGTCAACGTCGAAACCGACGCTGACGTTTTCAACGACAGCGGAAACTGGATTATATCTCCGGCCGGCAAGCAAGTCGGCCTCCCGGTGAAGATCGGACGGTATGAGGTACCAGACGAAGCTCAAGAAATGAACGAGACTGCCACGGATCTTTTTCTCTGCATCGACATCAGCAGTCAGTACTTCGCACTACCACCAGGCAACCCCGTTCGCGGCAGCATTGTCATAGTTCACTGCGACGGGCAAGACTTGGATGAACGTACAGTCTACGCAATGGCGGAGCTGACACTGGGATACGTGAACGCTACCAGTCGCCGTTTCAAGGAAGTGACGTCAGGCGAACTGTCGCTCAAGCAGTTCTACATCGAGTCGAAGGCCCAGGTTACCCGTGAGAGAGCGACAAAACGCTATCTGGATCTGAAGCAAGATGAAATTGGCTATGCGATCCCTTCAAGATGACGCCAGCTGGTGGCGTCAAGTTCTGCGATAGTTGTGGCGCTACTCAAAGAGCATCAGGGAATGCGTTGCTTCTTTGCGGTGTGTGCGGTGAAGGTCGATACTATAGCAAGGAGTGCCAGAAAACGGAGTGGAAGGTGCACAAGAGTTCGTGTAAGAAGCCTTAGATGAGATGCGGACGGTCATGCAGGAGACATCTTATTCAAGGAAGCAAGAATTGAAATACAGGAAATGCTCACAATCACATTGACAATCCTCCAACAATCCAGCCTTCCCCCATCGCCTGCCCTTGCCCCTTTCCACCTTAAGCCTCCGTCCTTTCCACATCCCCGACTTCCTCACCCTCAACCACCTCAACCCCCTCAACATCCCTCAAGTCCACAACCTGCCTAGTCTCCTCCGCCTCCTTCCTGACTCCTCCACATCCACAGGTCCCCAATCCAGCCCGCACTCACAAGGACGCAACCCATTCAAAGACCCACACAAGTAAGACACCCCACAATCTCGTCTGACGTGATGCGCGATGAGCTAGCTTTGCCAGCGTTCAAACCCTTGTGCACACCATCAGCATAACCGACGTCCCAGCCGGCTCCGAAGCCAGGTCCCCAATTCTCCACGAAAAGGTTCTGGATGCTTGCTTGACTTCTGGGCGGGCGAGGAGTTCGGTCGCGCTGATTCCGGTCGGGTTAGCGTCGCGGGAAGGAGGGGCAGGGGTGAGGAAGTCCTGGGGGAGGGTACGAGTAGAGGAGGAGGAGGAGGAG